>JBBBDQ010001368.1:3240000-3350000 GCA_037127315.1 Ascarosepion bandense
TCAATGGAATTTTTGTAAAGAATTCTGGTCCGCGTTTTTCGATAATTCACGACTATCTAACCACTGGCCTACCCTATTACTATTGTCAAAGAGTATCCACTTCTCATCGCATGTAATGATTCGATGCGAAAATGGTTCTTTTTCCCAGACTCGACACTTTCCTTGTAATCATTTTCATTCGACTTATATATATATATATATATATATATATATATATATATATGTATATATTGAAAGAAAAATTATCTGGAAAGAAAAAGAATCAGAAAAATCAAGACTTTTTTTATTCCGATCTCAAGTAGAACCACTACATTGAGTCAATAGGTAAATCCACTGCTAAGGTTGGGTCAGTACGGTCCAGGATGTTTTTTCCGCCTGAATCCATCCTGCATATATACAAATCAGCCATCCGTCGTTGCATGGAGTACTGCTGTCAGGCTCCCCTGCTGTTCATCTCAGTGTTCTCGACAGGCTCCAAAGGAGAATCAGTAATGTGAAAGGTACCGACTTGACGGCTCGACTCCAGCCACTCCCCCACCGACGGGATGTGGTTTCCCTCTGTCTATTCTAGAAATACTTTCATGGCTTCTGCTCCAACGAACTTAAGTCACTGGTGCCTCTGCAACAGGTGTTTACTCCTGCAACAGGTGTTTACTCGTGCAACCAGACTGGCAACTGGGTCTCACCCATTCACAGTTAGATCACCCAAATGCAGACGACAATTCTACTCCTGCAGCTTCTTTTCTCGCACTTCCCGCCTGTGGAACTCGCTTCCATATTCTTGCTTTCCTGACGGCTACAAGCTTCAGGAACTTAAATGCAATGTCACTGCTCATCTCTTAACCACTTGACTCCAGTTCTTTCTACACCACCCTGTATATCCTTTCCTTTCTCTCCACGTTTGCAACTGTCATTACACCTGTGTTCCCATCCTCCTCTTGCCCGTTTCTAACTGGTTCGTCTTTCTCTTCACTCTCTTCTACTTAAACTTTTTACTCTTATGTAGCCCCCTGCACATCAGTGGCGTGACCGCCTTGCTCGGGGCGATACGATTAAAAAAATACGAAGGAGGTTGCTTCGTTAGGCTACCGGATCACCAACCAAACAAAAAGGTGTCATTTCATGACAATATAATATTTAAACTTATTTATAAATGGAACTTTGTCTGTGTGTGTGTGTGTATGTGTGTGTGTGTGTCCGTTGCCTATAAACTCTGAAACGGCTGAACCGATTTTCTTGAAAATTTACACAGTTGTACTATAAGCGTCTGCCAGTATTCTTAGCTAGGTTTTGTGTCGAGGTACCCCCGATAAATATCGAAAATCGATAATCGAAAAAATCGGGTTATAGAAGGAGTGGTCCGATTTTAATCAAATTTGATACACTCATAGACAAAGACATAAGAAACGATATTCAGAAGTTTCAAGGTTGCAGTTCTTACAATAGTGCAGAAAATCGATAATATATATATATATATATATATATATATATAAGGCAAGGTGTTTGTGTGTCTGTTTATCTGCCTGTATGTCTGTATATTTTTCAACCCTTTTATTTTAGTTTTTGCTTCGGGTTTGGCTCTAAGTAGGTATAACTGTAGTTCTTAGTCTCAGCCATGATACCATTTACTCAGAGGACTTATTTAGCCTTCAAAATTCAGTTTACGACGAAAAACACTTATTTGATATCGATACCAGGAAATCAAAATTTGACTTTTCTTTCAGTCTACGGTTTTGCTTTAAGTGGAAACAGCTATTGCTTTTTAGTTTTTCGTGCCAACGTCCAAAGAGTCTGAGCTCCAGGACCATGGATTAGTTTTAAAGCTTTCATTTCACTGCTAGCACATTATCAATCGAACATCGACTTCCACATTTCCACTTTAGAACGTAATTATATCCAAAATGAAGAAAGTTTCAAAGAGACTACATTTTCCTCTAAAAGTACACGATGTCTGTTTAACTAAATCTTAAGCGTTGATCTTTTGCTTTACAGGACAACAAAGTGAATGTAACACATATTGAGTCGCGCAAGTCGCGTGGAGACAACAGCGAATATGACATCTTTATGAATGTTGAATGCAGTAAGATGGCAATTGAGGAACTCTTGGAAAAACTTCGGTTGCAGAACCCTGAAAACTTTTCGGACGTTATAACTTTTCCGACGTGTCCCGAAGAGACGGAAAGTCCAGATGGTAAGTTCCTTTTTTACTGTTATTCATGCAATGCAAAATCCCGAAAGCCACTCAAGGTAGAGGGCTACCGAATGCAATTATTGTCGCAGGTAGATGAGGATTACTCTCCATGTATAAAGAAGTATTGGTTTTATTACAAGAAGTTAATGTTGGTTTTACTATGAGAGGTTAATATTGGGTTTATTATGATAGGTTAATATTGGTTTTATTAAAAGAGGTAATTATTTGTTTTATTATGAGAGGTTGGTATTGGTTTTATTACGAGTGGCTAATATTGGTTTTACTATGAGAAGTTAATATTGGGTTTATTACGAGAGGCGGTCAATATTAGTTTTATTACAAGAGAATAATGGGATTTTACTATGAGAGATTAACATAAGGTTTATTACGAGAGGTTAATATTAGGTTTATTACGAGAGATTAAATATTAGTTTTATTACAAGAAAATAATATTGGTTTTATTACAAGAGGATTAATATTGGTTTTATTACGGGAGAAAAATATTGGTTTTATTACGAGGTTATAATATTGGCTTTATTACAAGAGAATAATAGTTTACTATGAGAGATTAACATAGGTTTATTACGAGAGGTTAATATTAGGTTTATTACGAGAGTAACAATATTAGGTTTATTACGAGAGATTAATATTAGTTTTATTACGAGAAAATACAATTATTGCTTTTATTACAAGAGATTAACATTGGTTTTATTACGGAGAAAAATATTGGTTTTATTACTAGAGGTTAATATTAGTTTTATTACAAGAGAATAAATAATAGTTTTTACTATGAGAGATTAATAATATTAGGTTTATTACGAGAGGTTAATATTAGGTTTATTATGAGAGGTTAACATTAGGTTTATTACGGAGAGATTAACATTAGTTTTAATATGAGAAAAATAATATTGCTTTTATTACAAGAGATTAATATTGGTTTTATTACGAGAAAAATATTGGTTTTATTACTAGAGGTTAATATTAGCTTTATTACAAGAGAATAATAGCTTTACTAAGGAGAGATTAATATTAGGTTTATTACGAGAGGTTAACATTAGGTTTATTACGAGAGGTTAATATTAGGTTTATTACGAGAGATTTTAATATTAGCTTTATTACGAGAAAATAATATTGCTTTTTTATTACAAGAGATTAATATTGGTTTTATTACGAGAAAATATTGGTTTTATTACGAGGTTAACATTAGTTTTATTACAAGAGAATAACAATAGTTTTACTAAGGAGAGATTAATATTAGGTTTATTACGAGAGGTTAATATTAGGTTTATTACGAGAGGTTCCAATATTAGGTTTATTACGAGAGATTAACATTAGTTTTATTACGAGAAAATAATATTGCTTTATTACAAGAGATTAATATTGGTTTTATTACGAGAAAATATTGGTTTTATTACTAGAGGTTAATATTATTTTTATTACAAGAGAATAATAGTTTTACTATGAGAGATTAATATTAGGTTTATTACGAGAGGATAGCAATATTAGTTTTATTACGAGAAAATAATATTGGTTTTATTACAAGAGATTAATATTGGTTTTATTACGTGAGAAAAATATTGGTTTTATTACTAGAGGTTAATATTAGTTTTATTACAAGAGAATAATAATAGTTTACTATGGAGAGATTAATATTAGGTTTATTACGAGAGGATAATATTAGTTTCTATTACGAGAAAGGCTATTGGTTTTATTACAAGAGATTAATATTGGTTTTATTACGGGAGAAAAATATTGGTTTTATTACTAGAGGTTAATATTAGTTTTATTACAAGAGAATAACAATAGTTTTACCATGAGAGATTAATATTAGGTTTTACGAGAGGATAATATTAGTTTTATTACGAGAAAATAATATTGGCTTTATTACAAGAGATTAATATTGGTTTTATTACGGAGAAAAATATTGGTTTTATTACGAGAGGTTAATATTGGTTAATAAGAAACCAATTTGCATTTATTCATAGCTTAGTAACTATTCTGCTTTGTATACGCAATTACATTCTATGATAAAAATTATCCCGGAAGAATATTGAAAAGCATTATTCAGACTGTTTTGTCGTAGTTATTATTAATGGGTTTATGTGAAGTAGGTACCTTCACTAAATCGCTAAAAAAAACCAGCATAATATGAATTAAAAAAACCTAAAACTTAATAAAAACGAACTTTTCCCACCAAAATGTTTATATTATTATTAAGAGGAATGATCAAAGTAATTTTTAATTATTAAAAATAAAATTTAATCCCTTCGAACATGTTCGAAATTTTAGCAGAAAATCTTGTTTTGATTTGAGTTAGCGAGTAACCAAAAACGTTAATGGAAAATGTAATGATTACATCTATTTTTTTCCGGTGACAAACACATTAATTTGGAAATTCTTGCAAAAATCAAATAATTGTCAGATTTTAATGAAACTTTCAGCAATCATTCACAAATGAATGAAATTATTTTTTAAATTATTATTTTTTTAAAATCTTGATAAAAATATATACTTGTTTTACTTCTGTTACCCCCACTCCATGTAAATAATATTTTAATAAATTTTATTTGTCGCGGTTTACAGTTTTATTAGTTAAACGCAGGACTCATTGTGGAATATAAATCTTTTTTTAATTGTACAATTTTATCACTTGTGAACGCCATACACTTTTTATCTTATCTCTAATCAGCCACCTATCAATACGTTTGATATACGACGGACAGATCAAAAGGTTCAAATCTGTGATTAAGAAATAGTTTTATTCTAAATTAGTTATAACTAAGTAATACTTGTGTAAATCAGATTAAGTTAACATAAAAATTGCTAATTTTCCAAAACGAATGTGTTACAGATGTGTATTTTAGTTTTGCAAGATTTTTAAAACCGAGAATTAACTTGTTTACAAATGTGTCGATCGCTCAAAAATGGCGGTAAAATTAAAAAATTGAAAAAAATTCTCAAACTTTTTATATTCTAATCAATATAATTTCTGTTTGAAATAAACCAGAGCATTTTCTTTACTGGAAATAGTAAATTTAATCATTTAGCTTGTAATTAAAACTAAAATAAAAGTTTCAAGATAACTTTTTCATTTTTAAAAATTCAGTTTAAAAGTTAGATATCGAAAATGACTGGAGATACCTAAGTGCAGTAATGTAAGTTGGACATTATTATAATAACCATAACATTAGAAACGAAGAAAATAGTTTTAAACTGCTATATAAATTTAAAACTTTATGACAGTGAATACTGTACAAGTTCATCACAAATAAAGAAAAGACTTGAAGTAATAAAGATATGGTTCTCAAAATGCAAGTTAAGAATATGATGGACAGAGTACATGAAAAATGAGGAATTTTTAAGAAGAGAAACTACAAATGATTGTTGCTAGCGATTAGCAATATCAAAACAAAAACAATTTTTAATTTTGGGGACACATAACGAGGACGGAAAACCAAGAGAACTTAACACTGAAAAGGGGACATTGAATGCAAAAAAAACAAAAAAACAAAAAAACAAAAACAGAACAAAATGGCGGATTATCTCTCTGACAAGTTTGTTTAAAGGAAGGAAAGAACGAGTACTACAAAAACAGTGACGGGTAGTAAAGGAGAAAATATAACAGAAAGAAACAAAAAAAAAGCTATGAAGAGCTATAATCACTCTCGCTCTGTGTGTGTGAGAGAGAGAGAGGGGGAGGAGGAAAGAGAGAATAATGTAGTGGGTTGTATTCAAGTTAATGTGTTTTGTGTGGAACAGAAAACGTCGAGGTTGATGGATCACTTACGTCGAACCTAATCAGTACTTAAATGGGTAACCTCTTCCCTTGGGAATACCAGGTGGTGTAAGTTTGGATGTGCGGCTGATGTAATGGATAATGACTTAGAATTGTTAATTAGAGAGCCGAGTTCCAATTCCCATTGGGTTCGTTATATTCACTTACGCGCAAATATCCCTGGGATAGTTATGAATTTCCGTCTTCAACCCCCAGGTATGGGTTAATTAGTAAGATTTGTATCAATCAATAAGCCATTATTATCTCCAAAAATAAAATAAAATTCTCATAAAATATTTAGATTTCAGCATTGAGTAACCCATAGAGAGGTTGATATGACGTTAAACAAAAACAAGTTCTGAAAGTTCTTGTGCTTATCTAAGCATTTTGACTGACCAAACTATTTATTTTTAGTTTTGTCTCTTCAAAAATTAATTTTCGTAAGAGTTCAGCGACTAAAAATAACTGTTTTTTCGATTTATTGTAACTATTTCCTTGTTGTTTTTTTTCTAATTGTTAATACTAAATTCTGACTGATTTTATATTTTCTCCGCAGACGATGTCGTCTGGTTTCCCCGAAAAATCTCCGAGCTTGACAAATTCGCCAACCGGGTGTTGATGTATGGAGCCGAATTAGATGCAGACCATCCTGTAAGTTGATTCCTTTTATTTGTACAAACATTTCAGGTGCAAAAAGATGCGAATAAGACATGCCTGTAAGATACACCTGAGGCCCAGGTGAAGTTTCTGTTAACGTGACTCGATAAGAATAAAAATTGAAGTTGTGTTATTCATATCTAATAAGTCTACACTAGTTTGGCACAAGCCTAAATAAGAAAAACCGAGGAAAGAAAAATTATGTTGAACCAGTCTTGTTATTAATTACTTCATGCCAAATCTGGTTGAAAATATCAGTTTGTGCTAAAATAGGCACCTTTTTTTTAATACAAATATGACTTTATTATTATTATTATAAATAATAATAATAATAATAAACCCCAGCTTAAGAGAAATACAAAAATTGTCTTATTAAGTACAGCGCACACACTAAGGAGAACTTTCTCTATGTAACCCTAGGAATGTTAGGGGAGATATCAAAACACATAAAATGGAGCCATAACAACACACCACGACCTGCCTTCCCGCAGACTTGGTAGGGAGTGCAACTATAGCAGAAATCGAATTATAATGAAAAATGACATAATAATAATAATAATAATAATAATAATAATAATAATAATAATAATAAAATTTCGATGGAAAAACAGGTCACCGTCACCTTGTTGCTTGTGGCGGTGGCAAAATAATTCATAGTATAGACAGAGAGGTTTCAAATCTCTCTCTCTCTCTCTCTCTCTCTCTATATATATATATATATATATATATATATATATATATATGTATATATATATATATATATATATGTATATATATATATATATATATATATATGTATATGTATATGTATATATATATATGTATATGTATATATATATATATATATGTATATATATATATATATATATATATATATATATATATATATATATATGTATATATATATATATATATATATATATATATATATATATATATATATATATATATATATATATATATATATATATATATGTATATATATATGTATATATATATTTATATATCGTTCATTCAGCAATGAATTAGAACACTCTCAGCTGGGCGTGTATAATGATAATATACACGCTAAAATATCTGCCTCCTTCTACCGAGCGCCCGTAGCTCAGAGGTAGAATCGCCTACTGACGCCAATTTGGTCGGGTTTCAAACTACTGGAGGTAAGGTTGATAAAACTAGAAAATTAATTCATAAAGTTTTTAAATCTTTTGGTCTTAACGTAGTGATTAACCCCAATATCAAGCAAGTGGACTTCCTAGACATAACATTAGACTTAGTATCGAACACTTTCCAACCTTACATGAAAAACAATGCTAACCTAATATATATAAACTCCAATTCTAATCACCCACCATCCATTATCAAGCATATCCCATCATCAGTAGAATGCCGCATTAACACACACTCATCCAGTAAAGAAATATTTGATAAACACAAGGTAATTTACGACAGAATCCTTAAAGAAAGCGGATATCAATCATCAAAAATTAGCTTTGTGGAAAAATTCAGGAGTTCAAAAATCAAAAATAGAAACAGGAAAATCATATGGTATAAGCCTCCTTTTAATCAATCAGTTAACTTCAAGCTGGGACATAAATTTCTTAAACTAATAAATAAGCACTTTCCTAAAAATAACCCTGTAAGCAAAATCTTCAATAAAAATACAATAAAACTAAGCTATAGCTGCTCCAATAATCTAGAAAAAATAATTAAAGTACATAACAGCAAAATATTAAAAGCACACAAGAAAAATAACTCCAACACTAATACCAGTTTGCCCCATAATAACAACCTCTGTAACAGTAGAAACCCAAACCAATGCCCCATGACCAATAATTGTATAACGAAATCCCTGATATATATGCGTTCGATTTCATCCATGGAGAATCCTAAAGATGAAAAAATATATATCGGAAATACCATGAACATATTTAAAAAGCGATTTTACAATCACCTCTCATCCTTTAATAACAAAGAAAAACAAAACATGACGTCTCTCTCCAAATACTTTTGGAAATTAAAAGACGAAAATAAAACGCCTAAAGTTAAATGGAAAATCCTTAAGCAAGCAAGAACAGCTAAATATATAAAGGAACCATGTTTCCTTTGCCTTCAAGAAAAAAGTGAAGTCATTAAATATATGAATAGCAACAAGCTTTTAAACCAGAGGCATGAAACCACAGTAAACTGCAATCACATTAAAGAACTAACCTTACAATCATGCTAAATAATACTACAAAAGCCAGAGCTAGGACCCCCTAGAAATGATACACCTTCACTGTACTAACAACACTCCTACATACACCACAAACTGCGATCTAATTTAAAAAAAGATTTTTTTAAAATTAAAAATTCTATTAAAAAATCGACTTACTAAATTCTGAAGTAAGTTTTAATATACATTATTAGATTAATTGTAAAAACTGTCCTTAATACACACATTAAACTTTACCTATTACTTTAAAAACAAACATTTAATCTTTCCTCCTACATAAATTTCTACTTATTACGCACTTATTACCTACTTACCTATTACCTTAAATTTTTAACATTAAATTTCACCTCTTGCATTAAATCTTACCGCAAACGGTGATCTAAGTAAAATTTGAAATTTAATAGAAAAAATCGATTTCCTAAATCCAAAATTAAGATTAAATATACAAAATTAATTATAAAAACTGCTTAAATACAAAAATATTCTGTACAAAATAAGCATCCCACCCCTTACCTGCTCCTCTAAGAAATCGAAAGGATATAGTCTAGTCGCAAGATAATAAAAACGTACATTGTAACTGCTAATGTTAAATCTGTCTACAAAACTCACAGACATTCATTATTCAACCATATTCACTACCCACACCACTTTCTTCAAAATTCTAACGGTCAATCCACAAGTCTTATTCCCTTATCACTAACCCCCACCAACATCCCACACACAACTGACCAAATATAAGAAAAGAGGCTTTTCATTCCTGTCCACACCACATGATGAGACATTGTAGTTTCAATCTCGAAACAAATGTACTATTTGTAGTGGATATATAAAAGAAAATTCTGTAAATGTTCTAATATATATATATATATATATATATATATATATATATATGTTCATTTCTATCTAAGTCTGTTCATATCTATCTGTTGCGGAGATGGACACACCTGTCCAGACTATGACTAGGACTCGTCCAAATAGCATATATTATTGACGTCGTGAATAGTTTGCAGAATGTGAGCTACTTGCTGATTCGACCTGTTGGTGTAGAGACCTTGACAGTGTCGGACAGAGAGGCACCAGTCTTGGCTCGGACTGGTTGTCAACTGTCTTCCTAATTGCCTTCAGGCTGAAGAAACCCAGACGGTGCCCTAACGAGGAGTAGAGCCTCTCCTATTTCTTCTTCTTCTATGTGCTCTGTTCTTTCAGGACGTAGGCGATCATGGCTTTCCACGTCTCCCTATCCCTGGTGGCTCTTAGCAGGCTTTCTCCTGTTACACCACGCAACCCACGTTCTGTCATCCACTAGCTCAAGACCATAAATCTAGATTATAAATGTATAGAAACTAGCACAAAAGGGGGATCAGTTTATATGTTGATTATAATATAGAATTGATCCCCCATTTTATAGCCACAATATAATTTCTTATAAACAGTTGGCATATATATTCTTCTACTATCTGCTCTGTTCTTTCAGGGCGTAGGCGATCATGACTTTCCACGTCTCCCTATCCCTGGTCGCTCTTAATATGTTTTCTCCTGTCACTCCACGCAAACCCCGTTCCGTCATCCACCTGATCAGGCCCTTCAAATATGTTATCCGCTTCCTTCCTCTGTCTCTTTTTCTCTCTATCTGGCCTCTTAGTAACAGGTTCTCCAAGCCCTCCTTCCTCATTGCATATCTCAGGAACTTCAGTTGTCTCTTCCTGATGCTTACTACTAGCTTTCTTTACAGTGTCATTCTTTCCAAAACCTCATCATTGCTCACATGTTCGGTCCATGATATCCGCAGCATTCTTCTGTAAAACCAAATTTCCGCTGCTTCAAGTCTTTTTTTTTTTTTTTTATAAGCGTTTCACCCCGAGCAAGGCATGTCACTGCCACTACTGCGCAGGGGGCTACGTAGAGTGGAGAAAGGATGATTAAATATAGGAAATGTCAGAGGGTGGGTGATAGGCGGGTAAGGATACCGAGAATGAGGGTTGGGTAGATGAGAGTGTTCTGAGAATAGTTGGAAGTTAGTGTGATAGGAGGTGTCTATTGACCCTACATTTAAACACCTGGAGATTGTAACTGTCGGGAAAGCAGACATGTGGAAGGGAATTCCACAGGCGGGAAGCGCGAGAAAAGAAGCTGTTGGAGTAGAATTTACGGTTACATCTTATTTGTTTAACTGTAAAAGGGTGGGACCTAGTTGCTAATCTAGTATCTCGTGTAAATTCGTGCTTAGGCGGCACCAGTGATCTAAGCTCATCGGAGCAGAAGCCATGAAAGTACTTGTAGAAGAGGCACAGGGAAGCCACATCACGCCGGTGAGAGAGTGGTTGCAGCCGGTCTGCCAAGTCAGTATCAACCACGTTACAGATCCTCCTTTGTATTTTGTCAAGAAGCCCAAGGAGAGTATAAGGGGCACCCGACCAGATATGGCAGAAGTATTCAATATATTTTTCGATGATATTGTCCAGCATTCACTGCCGTATTGAAGAACTGGCATCACATAGCAATCTAGCACTCTCTTCTTTGTTTCTAGGGAAATTTTCCTGTGTCTTAATACTCTACTTAGCTTCTGGAACGCGTATGCCAATTCCCTGCACTTTCCATCTGCTATTAGAACACTTTAGGTTTGGGTTAAATCCACAGTCCGCCTTGACCCCTGCTTTGTGCAGGGTCTACAGGATATCTTTGGTCGAGCTTAAGGGTTTATAGACTCCACTTTAAAATGGCCTTGTGACGCAAACTGTTGACGTGGAGAGGCAGATAAATATTGCGCTAGCCAATCGCGTTAATTTAACTTAATCGAACTCTCTACCTTTGCCCAGAGAGGAACTGACACGAGGCTATACCGAAGAGCGGTCTCGTTTGGGGTAAATAGACAAGAACTATTGGAATTTTTTTGCCCGAGCGTACGCACTCAGAATGCCCTTCATTAAAAACCGTCCTTGTTTCGCGTTCCTTCTTTTAGAAAAGTGCAATAAATACCGAGTTAGCTGGTATCGATCCTTATATCCTGATATGTCCCGGAAAGGGATATATATATATATATATAATTCTAAGTGGTTTTGGTAAATATAACCGGGTAGGACAATCTAGCAAATAGTCGTAATGGACCGGTACTCGTCGTATGCAGTATACTGAGACGTAGGCTTATGCAATAGACGTAGACCAATAGCCGTAAACCTATAGACGTAGACCTCTATACGTCTTCGCCTTAGTCATATTTATGGCTGACACCAGCGAATCATATTATTGTGAGGTGGAACCAAGGTGTATGCATATTCATTACATCACATATTCATTACATCATATCCTTACTACAGAATTCAACAAGACAACGTCGACTCCAAGTGACGTTATATTTTATGATAGTCTTATCTTAATTCAATGGGATAAAGGCATAATAGTAGGACGAAGATTCGAATTCACACGAAAAAAAAATCTCTCGCTTGGCATAAATAGCTGAAGAAAATTCAAAATTCACGGAAAAGAATTTTGTGGAGTTCGTGTATATTCATAGGTCGACACGGAAAGTCAATGAATTCTAAAGGTATATGATATACTGCTATTAAAGGAAAAACTCCTTCTTCCTAGTTAAGGACTATTTGTACGAAAGTAATGCTCTATGGGAGAATTGAAGATAATTATTCAGCCCGAAACATATTTATTTTAAGGCAGACATAAGGGATCTTTCCATGCAGAATTTGCTCAGCCGTTTAGTCATGCTTTTATAGTAAATTGCCTTCTTCTTGTTATCAACGCTGAGCTGCCTTCAGAATTTGTTGCTTTCTTATATTTAAATTGAATACAACACTTGCCTCGCAGTTTTTAACGCTTTTTACTACTATCAGGCCACCTCGTGGCTGCTGGTAGGAGTGGTTAGCTTTCTTTTCTTGGTAGGAGAGGTTAATTTTCTTTTCCTTCTTTGTTCTCGTTTGCTTACTTCTCTGTTTCTGGCCTTTCCTTTTCTCTCTTTTATTCATATCTTTTTTGCCGCAGTGGACTCATCTTTGTTTTGTTCAATTTTCTTTCAGATTTTTTACCGAATTCACGGAATAGAATGTTTCGTTTTTCAATGAAATTCGTCTGTGTGTTCTTGTGTATCTGAGTTTACAGTGGCTGTCTAAAGCTGGATGTTTTTCGGCATTTTGTCTAGGGCAGCACAGTACATTTTACCAAAGTCCTCTGAGAAAATATTATTATAGATAAGATTAAATGTAAGACAATCGACGCAAAAGGAAAAAGACCAGATCTTGCTCGAGCAAGTGGCATTAAAGACATGCTTTCCTGACAAATTTGGTGACTCCACAATCATTTTTCAGAACTAGTGAATGTGCCAGATATTCACAAATTAACATCACCTCTGAATAAGTTACTTAAGAAGGGCACGAAATGGAATTGGTCGGTGGAATGTCAAAAAGTTATTGCACATTACGAGCCACAGTTGCATCGGACCCGAGCAGTAATAGGCCATAAATTCGAAGACGATAGAGTGAAAGCAGTCGCCAACGCTTCATACGGAAAATGCCACAGTCAAAGTGAAAAGGAAGCGCTTGCTATAATTTTTGCTTTTTAAGAAATTTCACATAATGATATTACTAAGTACTAGCAGTCTAACCCGGCATTACTCAGGTGTAATGAAAGTTTTAAAACTAATCCATGGTCCTGGAGCTCAGACTCTTTGGACGATGGCACGAAAGACTAAAAAGCAATAGTTGTTTCCAGTTAAAGCGAAACCGTAGACTGAAAGAAAAATGAATGGATTTTCTGGTATCGATATGAAATAAAACTTTTTCGTCGTAAATTGAATTTTGAAGGTTAAATAAGTCCTCTGAGTAAATGGTATCATGGCTGACACTAAGAACTACAGTTATACCTACTTAGAGCCAAACCCGAAGCAAAAACTAAAATAAAAGGGCTGAAAAAATACAGACATACAGGCAGATAAACAGACACACACACACAAATATCTTGCCCTTTATATTTATATATTATCGATTTTCTGCAGTATTGTAAGAACTGCAACCTTAAAACTTCTGAATATCGTTTCTTATGTCTTTGTCTATGAGTGTATCAAATTTGATTAAAATCGGACCACTCCTTCTATAACCCGATTTTTTCGATTATCAATTTTTGATATTTATCGGGGGTACCTCGACCCAAAACCTAGCTAAGAACACTCGCAGATGCTTATAGTACAACTGTAAATTTTCAAGAAAATCGGTTCAGCCGTTTTGGAATCTATAGGTAACGAACACACACACACACACACACACACACACACACAGACAAAGTTCTATTTATAAATAAGTTTAGATATTCAGTTCTAAGAGAGAGATCCCTACGCATACTGCAAACTGATCATCGTCCCTTATTAAATATAGTTCCTTCTAAAAAAGGGATCCCCACGCATACTGCAAACTGCTCATCGTCCATTATTAAGTATATTCGGTTCTAAGAGATTCCTAAGCATATGCCAAACAGACTATAGTGTTGGGTTATGATTTTGTTGAACTGTGATTTAAAGAATGTCTATCGTCTAAAAATTGGGATATGCAGATGGCTTGTCTAGATTGATATCGAAATGTAAAAAAAATGAAGATACTGCGATTGCTCCGCTGGAATCCGTAAACGAAATAAAAAATGTCAGGGAATAAAAATGAAAGTCAACAATTCGAAACTATCAGATCGTTTTAGGTCGGCGATAAAGTCTTTAAAAGCTGCGTGTGCAACACTGTTCAAGAATTACCGGTCACGGTAGACGGTGTTAAAATTAATTCTAAAAAGGATAAGTTTATTAAACGCTATGAATGACGTTAAGTCGAATGAAGTAAAGCTAAAATTAAACGTGTATTAATAATAATACAGCATTTTTTATTTGTGATAAAGTACATTTGTACGCGGAAAAGTATAGTAATTCCGTTGTCAGTACCAAAAAGGATTTTGAAACAATTGAAGATGAACTCTCTGATGAGAAACTACGTCCCAAATTGGACAAAGATATTCAAGATACAGTTAAAAACTGTAATGGTTGTAATTCAGTATCAAAATAGCCACTTATAAATTATCAGGTTTGGTCGAGCACAGATAAACCATTGGTAAGACTGTTTGCTAGACCATTAAACGGTTTTTACTGTTTAATTGTAGTCGACAGTTTCACAAAATGGCCTGGGATATTGAAGTGTAAAGGACCGACTACCGAAATAAAAATACTATTCTTACGCAGACTTTTTTAAAAATATCTGACAGCATGGTATCCAATAATGCAACTCACTTTACTTCTAGCGAGCTTTAAAATGTCTGCAAAAACTACGTGGTTGAACATTTGACAACGCCAGTTTATCATCCGAGGTCGAATGGTCAAGTTGAGTGGTTTGTTGACACATTCAAAAGGGCATTAAGAAAACCTAAAGGCCTGGAAGCCGAAAGAAGTAAAATACAAGTATTTTTGAGCGTATATCAAATGACGTCAAAAGCAGTCGTCACCGCGAAAACGTCACCTGCAGAGATCATTTTTGCTAGAAAAGTTAGATCCATTTTTGATAAATTAATGTCAGGGAATAAAAAGGAAAGTCAACAATTGTCAGATTGTCACTGTCAGGTCCTCATATATCGGCGATAAAGTATTCGTTAAAAGCTTTAAGGGCGGTAAGGAAAATTGGCAGAAAAATTTAAAGAAAAAAATTATTCGATACCTTGTTAGTAAGATGTACATTGTCGAAGGTGAATGATTTCAACATGGAAGACATGAAAATCAATTGAGGTCTAGATATGCGCAGAATAGGCAACCAGCATTTAATTCAACGATGTATATTACGATACCATTGAAATCAGTCAGTCAAGTGCCATACGTGATACACGCTTTGGGTGATCATGTCTCTTTCGAGACATGATTGACTGGGAAGAAGATTATCCCACAGTAGGTTGCCATTGCTTTCTGCGGTAGACTGGTTGCCAGCCAAGGCTATAGAACCCAATCTGTCCTGTTATTTGACTCATAGCTAGTGAAGGAAAAGATGTATTATATTATTACGTAGTAATTAGTAGGGGATCAGTTTATTATTTCATAATAATAGAAAACCGATCCCCCACCTTATGACCAGTAGAAGCCTTAATCGTGATTCCAACTATTATATTCAGTCAGTTAGTCAGTTAAGTGCCTTACGTGATACACTCTTGGGCGATCATGTCTCAAAAGATACACGACTTACTGGGCAGAAGATTATCCCGCACTAGGTTCCCATTGCTTTCTGCAGTAGACTGTCCTATTATTTAACCCATAACCGGAGGGAAGAGATGGATAAATACTTTTACCAAGGGTATTTGTGTATAAGTGAATGCAAAGAATTCAACTGGAATTCGAACTCGGCACCCCGATTTGTCTTTCCGAGTCGATATCCACTGCACCACAACGCACGTTGAAGTACGTCTTCCTAAAATTAATGTTGCAATACAACGCTAGAGTAAGTGAAAACATAATCCGACCGAGACGTTGCAAGTGGAACCATGTCGGAAAAGATATCGACTAAAGAAAATACTAATATAAAAAAGTTGGGTTTTATTGAGATAAACACACATCTCCAGAATATGACTTAGACCCGTCCATATAGCATATATACTGGCGCCTAGAATCGTCAGCAGAGAGCTAGCCGGTTATGTCCTTACTACAGAATTCAATAAGACTATGTCGACTCGAAGTGGCATTATTTTTTCATGATTGTGTCATCTTCATTCAGTGGAATGAAGATATCTATCTATCTATCTATCTATCTATCTATCTATCTATCTATCTATCTATCTATCTCAGTATGTTTATCTATCTATCTATCTATCTATCTATCTATCTATCTATCTATTGTGGAGTATTTTTTGCACTGAAGGTTATAATCAGGCTATGTCGGTTGCTAATCGACTTAACGTACCCAAAATGTTAGGAAATTTGTAATCTTCCACTGAAAGCTGACTCCTTAGTATTCAGCTAATTGCCGACTAATATCAACTACTTAGTAGTTCTACTGAACTCCAATAGAAGTCTAAAGAACTCCTATGAACTTCCCAAGAACTCCTTCCGTTAACTTCCTGTTTACTCTTATTTATATAGGAGGGAGAGTCCATTATCTGAGGAATAGGTGTGTTTCCTCATGACACCTACCCCCTAAATTTTACTCCGCAGGGGTAAAACTTTATTTATTTTTTTTACAGGTAATATGAATGAAGAAAAAAAAAACAAAAAAATCCAGTTTTTCAGCAAAAACGTAGTGAATCTGGTACGTTTCGGATCCACTTGTAATTGATCTGTTTCATCCCTTTTTCTTTTGGATCGGCGTACTTCCGGCAAAATTGTTGCTGGTGTTGGTAGTTCGAATGTGTCATAAATTTCCTCGATCGGCGTTTCTTCCGTGGGACCGCTGTCAACTAAGTCCGAAGAGCGTCTTCTGATTTGGTTAATGTGCCTCTTGCACGTAAACTATTCTGCTTTTATCAGGTACATCATGTTGCCGATCCGCTTGGCAATTATTCCAATTTCCCAGAACAACTTGTTCTGTCTGTAGACTTTTAAATAATTTTTTTCACCTGGGTTGTATTTTTTATGTGAGTAAATCTTTCTCTGAGTGTCTTTGACTTTTTGGGCAATAACTTGTCGAATACAGATCTAACCCTACGTGCGAACATCACTTCGGCAGATGATTGTGAAGCTGGTGTTCCATTATTTGGAGTAATCCTGTATACTTGTAGGAATTTCTGTAGGGCTTCTTCTGCGGGTATTTCTCTACCGGTATTTGCAGGTACGCGTCGCTGAGGTCTATTTTCGAAAATATTTTGCTTCCGTTTAGCTTCGCAAAATTTCTTTTGCTGTTGGTAGGGGATAATTGTAATCCTAAAGTGCTACGTTTAACCTCGTCGAGAAATCAGCACAAACACGATTTTCTTTCGACTTCTTTTTTTACGTATACTGTCGGTGTTGCCCTTTCTCGATACTGAACTTTTTCAAGTACACCAGTTTTCCCAAGTCTATCTAATTCCATATCTATCAACTCAATAGAGGCAAACGGCACATTTCTTTTTAAATACCTCCTGAGCTTTTTCTTTCAATTGGAATTTTGCCTCCATCTTGGTACATGTTCCTAAACCTGCCGAGAAAACAGTAGGAAATGTTTCATTTAGTTTACTTGTGAGTTTTTCTGCCTCGTTGTTTAAGTTTTCTACTTTATGACAAAAAGAGTTAATTGGTAGATCCCATAAATGGAATTCCGTTATCCAATTTGTACGAAGTAAATTTGTGGTATCTTTGGTGACAAATATTTTAACTTTTCGCGTTTTTTTTTATTTAATGTAACGTTTGTGACAAATTCTCCTATGAACTGCATCTTTTCACTCGTCACTGATCTCGCGATTTTATTCGTTTTTATTAACGTTGGTTTCCCCACTTCTTCCACGTATTTAGATTTATAAAAGACAGATCCGACCCAGTGTCGAGTTGCATTTTTATATTTTTGTTGTTTATCTCGACTGTAACGAATTTTCTCGTTATACCGTCTTCAACTTGGTTGGACTTTACTTTTTTTTATTTTTACGTCTTTATTTATTTCTCTGCAGTGCGAGCTTTCATGTACCATTCTTCCGCAGTTGAAACATTTTTGTTCCTAAAATTGCACTCTATGTACCAGTGTAATTCACCGCAAGCAAAACACGGTTTCGGAAGGTTGTGATTATTTTTTCCTGGTATTTTCGTTTGATGATCTGCAATTTTAGTATTTTTGTTGTTGTACTGATTTTCTTCTTTGTACCGTACTTTCTTTATGTGTGAAACGCCAGACTGTTCAATCTTTTTTGCATCTTATTTTACGCTAACCTGTTTTGTGCAATGCTCTGCCAAATCCTATACTGTAATATTTGGGACATTTTCTAATTTCGTCAGTTCCATTTTTCTCATCTCTTCGTCTTTTTCTGATATGAGGCCCTGAACGAATACCAAGCACTTGAAATGGTCTTCGCTCAAATCGGCCAGCTTAAATTCTTCGCAATGCTTGTTTACATTTACTGCATATGTTATGTAATCTTGTTCGTCCTCCTTTATTAAATTCAAACATTTCCACTTCTTGTGGAACAGAGATGTTTTCTTGCTGAATAGTTCCATTAATATATTTACCGCCTCGGTAAACTTTAAATCACAGGTCTTTTTAGGTAAGATATAATTTACCATTTTGCTCTGTTCAGACGTTCCTAACTAATTTAGAAGAAGTCTCACCTTCTTTTTTCCTGACCACGAATAGCAGTCTACGGCATACACGTCTGTGTATTTCTTGTAATAATCCTCAAAAGTTACTTCTTTGTCTGTATTGTATGTGAAAGTCTCGATCGAGTTCCAAACTGTATTCTCTGGAAAAGAATCTTGAATATTTTTCTCTTCCTTTTCTTAGTTACATCCAGAATTTTCTTTTGAAATTCCATTTGCATCTGTACCATATTTTGTTAAAATTTTTACTGCTTGTCGAAAATTTCCTCCTGAATTTGCTTTTGGAATGTACTTTGCTGTTCTAGAATTTTTGCTTGCTGTTCCGCCTGGAATTTAAAGAATTCCTGGAATAAACCCTTAAATTCCTCCATTTTTTATGCAATAAATTTATACCACGTCTTATGTTGTTAAGAGTGGTGGTCAGACGAATTCGTAATTCGTGACCTATTGAGCAACTGTATATTGAGAATACAACATTATATATATATATATATATATATATATATATATATGTATATATATATATATATATATATATACTAGCAGTATAGGGCGGCGTTGCTCGGGTGTAATGAAAGCTTTAAAACTAATCTATGGTCCTGGAACTCAGACTCAGCCTAAATAATATTTGTGTAAAGTTTGGTGAGAATCGGATAAAAATTGTGGATTTGTATAAAGGACATACAGACAGATAAACACAAAAAGTTTGCCTTATATATATATGTATTATCGATTTTCTGCACTATTGTAAGAACTGCAACCTTGAAACCTCTGAATATCGTTTCTTATGTCTTTGTCTATGAGTGTATGAAATTTGATTAAAATCGGACCACTCCTTCTATAACCCGATTTTTCCGATTATCGATTTTCGATATTTATCGGGGGTACCTTGACACAAAACCTAGCTAAGAACACTCGCAGACGCTTATAGTACAACTGTGTAAATTTTCAAGAAAATCGGTTCAGCCGTTTCGGAGTCTATAGGTAACGGACACACACACACACACACAGACAAAGTTCCATTTATAAATAAGTTTATATATATATATATATATATATATATATATATATATATATATATATATATATTACGTGTGAGAATTTCGTTGCCCAAAAATTGTCTTTTTTAACTACTCCACGCTCTTTGAAGTCTTCTGAGCAAAAATTTTTGTTGCTTTGTGACTTCGAAATCTTGTCAAAGTATTCGTCACTTTGCAATTTTCTTCAGCCAACTATCGCGTTGGTAATCTTTATTTGCCAAATTTCTTTGGCGTGAGAGAAAAAAAAATTCTCTCCTACTCCGCGTGACCTCGCAGAATCTTTGTCGTCGTCGATTTTGTTGTGGTGACTTTTGCCTTGAGAAAAAATATTTTCTCTCCTCTTCTCAATGAATTCGTAGATCTTCGTCGCCAATTATGTTGTGGAGTAGTTTTCGCACTGAAGGTTATAATCGTGCTATGTCGGCAGCTAATCGACTTAACGTACCGAAAATGTTAGGAAATTGGTAAACTTTCACTGAAAGCTGACTCCTTAGTATTCGGCTAACTGCCAACTAATATCAACTGCCTAGTAGTTCTACTGAACTCCAGTAGAACTCTAAAGAACTCCTATGAACTTCCCAAGACTTCTTCCGTTAACTTCCTGTTAACTCTTATTAATATAGGAGGGAGAGTCCATATCTGAGGAATATATGTGTTTCCCTATAACACTGTCATGGGCAAATTAAATGAAACGAAATAAATAATGTCTTCCTATGATCTTTCACATTTTCCCGGATCACGTATACGTCATCTCTTGTCGTTGTTTTTCTCTCCCGGCCTCATTTTTCTTTACGTTTTGGACTAATGAATCCAGTATGTTTATTCGCCTTCATGACAAGACTGACAATTGAAAGGCTGACACTAACAATATCCGCGATTTCTCTGAAGGGCTTGCCAGTGTGTTCGTTCAGCGTTACAATTTTCGTTTGCTTCCTTGGAGTAACATACACTGCAGGCAGTGGCCGGAGGACAATTAATTGACAGTCGAGACAGTAGTGTCTGGGCGTGATTAAAAATCTGATGCAACCACGGCTAACGTAATATTTTTCAAGGCAAACCAAATTTCATATAGAAAATAGATTCATATTATTATACATCACTGCAAATGACTTAATCTGAAGAAAAAATAGGAGTCGATTACACCCTGCCACTCTAATGAGTCTAAAACAGACCGTATGGTGAATGAAAAAAGCTAAAGCAAATGTTTCTATTAATTTGCATAAGGATCTATCTATCTATCTATCTATCTATCTATCTATCTATTCAAATGTCCGCATTTAAATATAAAAATATAATTCAGAAATGAATAATAATTGCATTTATTGTTTTTAGGGATTCAAAGACGAGATTTATCGAAAGCGCCGAATTCGGTTTGCCGAAATTGCTTACAATTATAAATAGTAAGTAATTTCATCCCTTAGTTTATTTCTTTCTTTCCAATTCAGTTCTGTCTTCATTTTCGAATTCCTTTCAAATGACCTGCGTATGAATTCAAACAAACTTTTAAATTTTGATACGACTTTTTTTCTTCTAAGTGGCCAACCAATCCCAAGAATGCAATACACCGAAGAAGAAGTGAAAACTTGGTAAGTACCAACGAATATCTATCTATCTATCTATCTATCTATCTATCTATCTATCTATCTATCTATCTATCTATGTCTACTGATATCTATCTATCTATCTATCTATCTATCTATCTATCATCATCATCTATCTATCTATCTATGTCTACTGATATCTATCTATCTATCTATCTATCTATCTATCTATCTATCTATGTCTACTGATATCTATCTATCTATCTATCTATCTATCTATCTATCTATGTCTACTGATATCATGCTATCTATCTATCTATCTATCTATCTATCTATCTATCTATCTATCTATCTATCTATATCTATGTCTACTGATATCTATCTATCTATCTATCTATCTATCTATCTATCTTATCTATGTCTATGATATCTATCTATCTATCTATCTATCTATCTATGTCTACTGATATCTATCTATCTATGTCTACTGATATCTATCTATCTATCTATCTATCTATCTATCTATCTATCTATCTATGTCTACTGATATCATGCTATCTATCTATCTATCTATCTATCTATCTATCTATCTATCTATCTATCTATGTCTACTGATATCTATCTATCTATCTATCTATCTATCTATCTATCTATCTATGTCTACTGATATCTATCTATCTATCTATCTATCTATCTATCTATCTATCTATCTATCTATGTCTACTGATATCTATCTATCTATCTATCTATCTATCTATCTATCTATCTCGGTCTACTGATATCTATCTATCTATCTCGGTCTACTGATATCTATCTATCTATCTATCTATCTATCTATCTATCTATCTATCTATCTATCTATGTCTACTGATATCTATCTATCTATCTATCTATCTATCTATCTCGGTCTACTGATATCTATCTATCTTTGTCTACTGATATCTATCTATCTATCTATCTATCTATCTCGGTCTACTGATATCTATCTATCTATCTATCTCGGTCTACTGATATCTATCTATCTATCTATCTCGGTCTACTGATATCTATCTATCTATCTATCTATCTATCTATCTATCTATCTATCTATCTATCTATCTATCTCGGTCTACTGATATCTATCTATCTTTGTCTACTGATATCTATCTATCTATCTATCTATCTATCTATCTCGGTCTACTGATATCTATCTATCTATCTATCTATCTATCTATCTATCTCGGTCTACTGATATCTATCTATCTTTGTCTACTGATATCTATCTATCTATCTATCTATCTATCTATCTATCTATTTATCTATCTATCTATCTCGGTCTACTGATATCTATCTATCTATCTATCTATCTATCTATCTATCTATCTATCTATCTCGGTCTACTGATATCTATCTATCTATCTCGGTCTACTGATAACTATCTATCTATCTATCTATCTATCTCGGTCTACTGATATCTATCTATCTATCTATCTATCTATCTATCTATCTATCTATCTATCTCGGTCTACTGATATCTATCTATCTTTGTCTACTGATATCTATCTATCTATCTATCTATCTATCTATCTATCTATCTATCTATCTCGGTCTACTGATATCTATCTATCTATCTATCTATCTATCTATCTATCTATCTATCTCAGTTTATTAATATATATCTAGATATCTTTTTTATAATCATTTCACCCCAAGCAAAGCAGAACGTCCACTGGTGTGCAGGGGGTTACTGTGAGAGAGAAAACAAGTTACTGGGGATGTCGAAAAAAGGGATAAGAAATTGATGGGAGCCAAGGAGATGGGAGATGCTCATAGCTGTTGCATTTAAACTTTTGGAAATTGAAGCTATTATAAAAGCAAACGAAAGGGAGTTTCGCAAACCGCAAGTGCAAGAAAAGAAACTAGAGTCGAAGAGGCGGTTACCATTTCAACAGTAAAATGGTGGGACCTTGATGCTAATCTAGTAGAACGCGTAAATACATGTGGTCAGGGAACCAAAGGATTTAAAGCTCGTCAGAGCAGTTACTATGAAAATATTTGTCGAAAACACAGAGGGTAGCTACATCACGTCGGTTTGGAAGTGACCGAAGAAGCGCCTTGTCAAGTCAGGATTGATTATCTTGCAAAGTCTTTCTTTGGATATTGTTGAGAACCTCAAGATGAATAGAAGCAGCACCCGACCAGATATGGCAACATTATTCAATGCACGGACGAATGGTAGATTTATAATAGATTCTGACATGAAAAACTTCCTGGCACGACACAGTGACTCAAACTTCCTATCAGTTATTGCAGCTATGCATTCGATGTAGTCATTCCATTTGAGGTCGTTTGAGAGAGTGAGGTCAAAGAAGCGCAGTGTGCTGCTCTCTAGAAGTCTATATTCTGGTAGTCCGTTCTGGTAGTAGACAGAAAAGTTTCTCTATAGTGGTTAAAAAAGAGTAGCTTTGTTTTGTAGGCATTAAAATTTACGATCCGTTTCCTACGCCATTCAATCACAGATTGAAGGTCTTTTTGAAGGACATCAGCCAGGTTTACTTTGTCAGCCTTGGCAGATTTCTTATTGAGACGGGTGTAAATGGCGGTGTCATCTGCATAGATGCCTACTTAAGACTTGATTACATCAGGAAGATCATTAATGAAGATCAGAAAAGGCATAGAACCTAGGATAAAGCCTTGGGGAATACCTGCCTTTGTATGAAAGGCTCTTGAAGTTTGTCTGTTCAAAATAACCCTCATTTCACAATTTGATTGGAACGATTAGATTAAATCAAATAATTGTCCAGAAATACCGTAGCTTTCGAATTTGCACAGAAGGTCAGCATGTCAAACTTTCAAGATATCAAGAGCAACAACTAGAGCTTCGCTGTTTCTATCAAAAGCCTGGTATATATATTCAGTGATGACGGTTAGCACATCAGTAGTAAAACTAGCAAAGCGGAAGCCATGTTACTTGTCAGAGAGAAGGTTGTGAGATGTGAGATTCAGCATTGATAATAACCTTGAATACTTTCTACAAGTAGGAAAGCAGGAAGCAGTGAGGCAATAGTTATAGAGTTTAGCGAGGACTGGATCCAGTGCAGAGGAGAAAATTTCTTTAGGACGAAGACTGACTGGAATTCCATTACCTTCGCTTGCTTCATGGGAGTCAAGCTTGGGAAATATGCTAGAGACCAGAAACGGGGTTATATATATATATATATATATAGTAATCATATCGCCTCGAGCAAGGCATTTTACTGCCACTGTTTTGCAGGGTATTACATAGGTGGAAAGTTATAAGAAAGAGTGACAGGTTATAAGAGGTGTCAGGAAGTGGGTAAGAGTAGGATGAGAATACTGATGAGAGTAGAGTGGAGTGGACGGAGAAGGGAACATAGAGAGAGGATGTAGGTTAGTGAGATAGGAGATGACTATTGACTTTACATCTAAATTCTTGGAGATTGTAGCTGTCGGGGAAGCAAGTAAATGTAAGGGAATTCCACAGGCGGGAAGTACGAGAAAAGAAGCTGTTAGAGTAGAATTTGCGTTCACAGTTCATTGGTTTCACACTAAAAGGGTGGGACCTAGTTGCTAATCTTGTGGTTCGAGTACATTTATGCATAGGGGGCACCGGTGAGCTAATTCATTGGAGCAGATGCCGTGAAAGTATTTGTAGAAGAGATACAGGGCAGCCACGTTGCGCCGGCGAGAGAATGACTGTATCCGATCTGCCAAGTCGAGATCTATCACATGACAGATTCACCAGGTGGATAGCAGGAGCACCCGACCAGATATGGCAGCAGCATCCAATGCACTTGCGCATGGTAGATTTATATATGTGCAGGATTGTTTCAGGCCGAAAAAACTTCCTGGCGCTACACAGAGAACCGACTTTCTTAGCAGCAGATTTAGCTATGGATTCTATATAGTCATTCCACTTGAGGTCTGTTGTAAGAGTTAAACCGAGGAGGCGCAGTGTTTTGCTTTCAGGGAGATTAGCCTGATCCATGCTTATGGGGGTAAGAGCGATTGTCTATGATGGTTAATTGATAGCAGCTTCGTTTTGGAAGCATTAAAATCCACGAGCGATTTCTTACCCTAGTTCGCCACGGATTAGAGGTCCTTTTCAAGCTCGGCAGCGAGGTTTGTTTTGTCAGCCTCAGCAGATTTTTGATCGATGCGAGAGTAAACCGTAGTGTCGTCAGCGTATATGCCTACTTGGGATCTTATTACATCTGGGAGATTGTTAATGTAGATAAAGAAAAGCATAGGACCTAAAATAGAGCCTTGAGGGACACCCGCGTTCGTATGATAGTATTGGGAGGCATGTCATTTAATACTACCTTCATTGTGTCATTTGAAAGGAATGACTGGATTAGCTTCAGTTATACCATGGCCCCGCAGCTTGCGTAGAAGGACCAGTATGCCAGACTCTGTCAAAAGCTTTGGAGATATCTAGGGCAACAGTTCGGGCTTCGCCGTTCTTGTCGAGAGCCTGGTATATATATCCTCAATGATGGTCGTGAGCATATCAGCAGTAGACCTGATGAAGCGGAAACCATACTCTTTGTCAGAAAATAGTCTGTGGGCTGTGTGATGTTGAACTAACCCGGCGTTGATGATCGGTAGGAGGCTGATAGGGCGATAATTAGAGGGGTCAGAGGGTTCACCAGTGTTTTTATATATTCGAACCACGGATTAGGATTTCCAGCGAGCACGAAAGCAAGAAGCAGAGAGGCAGTAGTTGTAAAGTTTGGAGAGAACAAAGGAGGGTTTAAGGGAACATTTCTTCATGACAATGATTGGGATTCCGTCGCCGCCTCTCGCTTTATGGTAGTCAAGATTTGAAATTAGAGACCATCAAAGGGGTAATATGGATGTCATTCAGTTGGGCCTCAGTTCGGGGTGGAAAGTCGGGTAAAGATACCCCAGAAGAATCCAATGTAGAGTTGGTGGAGAATTTGCGAGCGAAGCATTCAGACTTGTCTGTTGTAGAGGTAAGGACCTCAAATTCGTTGAATAGAGTGGGGATTGAGGGTTTGCTATTGTTTAGTACACTTTTACAGAGCCTCCAGTAGTCTTTGGAAACGAACTTACGGGATGCTATGCGCTGCTTAATTCTGGCTGCAAACATCAGTTTGGCCTCTTGCATTCATTGCGAGCCGAGACAAAGCGGCGCCTGTTATGGTCCGACGCGTGACTCCGATAAAGCCGAAAGAAGTGATTTCGATGGGCAATGGCGGCCGAGCAAGCTGGGGAGAATCAAGGGGACGAGTGGAATTGTAGTCTCAACTTCCTGGCTGGGATAAAAGCTTTGATGCCAGTCTTAACCTAAGAAGAGACCTCAGTCGCACAGTCTTCAACGGGAAGACTAAAGACTTTGTTCCAAGGGATACACTTGCGACAGCACTAGGACTAGTACCAGAGGATATATATATATATATATATATATATATATATATATATATATATATTGTGTGTGTATTTTGGTAGCATTTTTTCATTAATACAGGTTTCGTTGAATAATATAAACAAGTTCTGTCTATTTATTTTGTGTAAGATCCGTTCGTATGATCTGATTAGCTTGATAGTGTTGTCATGGAAAGACGACAAGAAATCGCAATAATTGTTGGTGTTTTTATCAGGTCTGAGCTTTCGGCTTACATAAGTAATTATTAAAGGATGAACATTTAATGTTCAGTGAACATAGAACATTTAAATTATTAACAGAGTGGAGTTTTACGAGAAAATTAAACAGGTCCATTTTTTGTGTCGCACGTGGCTGCAGGCCGAGAAGGAATGGTGGTAGTGGGTTTTTTGTCAATTGAGTGTATAGTGGCATGAGGGATTGGTCTGGGAACTTCTGCTACAATGGTGTAGGGGGTAAGTATAATAACTATGACCTCTCCCGTCGATTATAGGCATTGAAGTATGTTAGTGGAGGTGTCGAACTTTATTTTAGTTAGGCTAGGTTGAAACTGTTTGATGTACATAGCTTCTAGAATTTAAGTTTTCGTTTATTATTTTCTTGTCTAAGCATATGCGTATTTTCAACAAGTGTTTTCCTAAGAAGTGTGTGTTGATAGCCTTGGTGTTTTAAATGAATATGTTAGAATTTTCATTTAAGTGCAATGTAAGTCTCCGCGAAAGCGAGTTAGTAGTATGTCCAATGTAGGTATTATTTAGTTTGTTAGAGATAATTCTCGAAAGGGGCATTTGAATTTAAACACTACATTGTTTTTTTGCAAATCACTAACGGTGGGGGAGGAGTCGTTGCGGACGATTGAGTTGGATGTTGTGGATTTAGCGTAATATATGATAAATTTAATTCTTTTGTTGGGGTCTGTCGGAGAGATATTAGTGTTTATGAGTTTTTTTTAGGATATTTTCATCTAGTTGGTAGTTGGTGTGCATTTGGCTACGATAAAAGAGAGTGATATGTTTGAGTTGGGTTGGGCTATTACCATGTTTTTTTTTATCGTGTTCAGGTTTTTAAGGAAATGTATTTGTTCATCACCTATGTAATTAGGAATTTTCTCTGTTTAATTTTCTCGTATAACTCCACTCTGTTAATAATTTAAATGTTCTATGTTCACTGAACATTAAATGTTCATCCTTTGATAATGGCTTATGTAAGCCGAAAGCTCAGACCTGATAAAAAAATCAACAATTATTGCGATTTCTTGTCGTCTTTCCATGACAACACTATCAAGCTAATCAGATCATACGAACGGATCTTACACAAAATAAATAGACAGAACTTGTCTATGTTATTCAATGAAACCTGTATTAATATATATATATATATATATATATATCTTGGTCTCTTCATATATATCAATCTCAGGCCAGCCTCTTCCTATTTATCGCAGTCAGTAAAAATAAGTAGATAGATAAATTGATATAAAGGGACTCAACTGAGATAGACAGATGTGAAGAGATTGAAATTCACCAAATATAGAGAGTTAATAACCAAGAATCCCTTACCACATGATCTTATTACAATTCTTTCTTTCTTTCTTTCTTTTTTTCTTTCTTTCTTTTCTTCTTTCTTTCTTTCTTTCTTTCTTTCAAAACACTATGTTAAAATGTAGCTTTCTTTGAATTATTTGAACTAATATCTTTATCTTTGGTATTTCGTTCACTAACAGGTGTTTTCTTTGATTTCCACCCTATTCGTGGGTATATCACTTCTGTTATGGCGGAGAGAAAATAAAATTCTATCAAAATCATACCCCCCCCCCAATTAAAACGCACAAACAGAACTTTTTACTTTGTTCTTTCTACTTATCAGGGGTACCGTGTATCGAGAACTGACTAAATTGTACCCGACCCATTCTTGCAGCCAGTACCGGAAGAACTTGCCGCTTTTATCAAAGTATTGTGGCTACAGGTAAGTTTTATACTTACAGCTCGAGTAATCTTGAGCCTTTGTCAGCTTATTTATTAAAGTCCCTGGCCTCACACTCTCAGCGGACCTCAAGTGGAATGACTATATCGAACCCATTGCTAAATCCGCTGCTAAGAACCTCGGCTTACTGTGCAGGGCCAGGATGTTTTTCCCGACTGAGTCCATCCTGTACATATATAAATCTACCATCCGTCCGTGTATTGAATACTGCTGCCACATCTGATCGGGTGCTCCTGCTATTCATCTCAGGGGTCTTGACAAAATCCAACGTAGAATCTGTAATGTGATCGATACCGACATGGCAGCTCGGCTACAGTCGCTATCTCACCGGCGTGACGTGGCTTCCCTGTGCCTCTTCTATAAATACTTTCACGGAGTCTGCTCCAATGAATTTAGATCACTTCTGCCTCCTAGGTATGAATTTACACGAGCTACTAGATTAGCAACTAGGTCCCACCCTTTTACAGTGAAACCGATAAAATGTAACCGCAATTTCTACTCTAACAGCTTCTTTTCACGCACTTCCCACCTGTGGAATTCCCTTCTGTATACTTGCTTCCCCGACAGCTACAATCTCCAGGAATTTAAATGTAAAGTCAATAGACATCTCCTATCAAACTAACTCGCATCTATTCTCTCAAGCTCTTTTTTCATTTACTCCACCCCCATCCTCGGTATGCTCATCCGTCTATTACTCTCCTCCTGACATTTCCTATAACTAACCCCTCTTTCTCATCACTTTCCCCTATGTAAGCCCCTGCGCAACGGTGGCAGTAGAATGCCTTGCTTGGGGTGAGATGATTAAAAAAAATAACCTTAAGTTGAAGTTAGTTTGTTGATAGAATCGAAACTTATTTATAAATGGAACTGTGTGTGTGTGTGTGTGTGTGTGTGTGTGTGTGTGTGCGTGTGTGTGTGTCCGTTATAGACTCCGAAATGGCTGAACCGATTTTCTTGAAAATTTACATAGTTGAACTATAAGCGTCTGCGAGTGTTCTTACCTCGGTTTTGTGTCGAGGTATCCCCGATAAATATCGAAAATCGATAAACGAAAAAATCGGGTTATAGAAGGAGTGGTCCGATTTTAATCAAATTTCATACACTCATAGACAAAGGCATAACAAACGATATTCAGAAGTTTTAAGATTGCAGTTCTTACAATAGTGCAGAAAATCGATTATATATATAAAAGGCAAGATGTTTGTGTGTGTGTCTGTTTATCTGCCTGTATGTCTGTATTTTTCAGCCCCTTTATTTTAATTTTTGCTTCGGGTTTTGCTCTAAGTAGGTATAATTGTTGTTCTTAGTCTCAGCCATGATACCATTTACTCAGAGGACTTATTTAGCCTTCAAAATTCAGTTTACGACGAAAAAACTTATTTGATAACGATACCAGGAAATCAAAAATTGTATCGATACCAGGAAATCAAAATTTGATTTCCTGGTATCGATACAATTACATCCATTCATTTTTCTTCCAGTCTACGGTTTCGCTTTAACTGGAAACAACTATTGCTTTTTAGTCTTTCGTACCAACGTCCAAAGAGTCTGAACTCCAGGACCATGGATCAGTTTTAAAGCTTTCATTACACCCGAGCAACGCCGGGCTATACTGCTAGTTCGTCATAAATCAAAAGTTTCCACAGATAAGCACTTGTCAGTTATTGAGTGACAGGCAATAATTTGCTACCGAATATCTATTCTCTAAACTTTACACCCTCATTACATTTAATGTGGGTGTAAAGTTAAGCAGCGTACAGCATCCCGTAATTTTGGTTCCAAAGACTACTGGAGGCTCTGTAAAAGTGTACTAAACAATAGCAAACCCTCAATCCCCACTCTAGTCAACGAATTTAAAGTCCTTGCCTCTACAACAGACAAGTCTGAATGCTTCGCTCGCAGATTCTCCACCAACTCTACATTGGATTCTTCTGGAGTATCTTTACCCGACTTTCCACCCCGAAGTGAGGCCCAACTGAATGACACCCATATTACCCCTTCGATGGTCTCTAATTTCAAATCTTGACTACCATAAAGCGAGAGGCGGCGACGGAATCCCAATCAGTCAGTCAGTTAAGTGCCATACGTGATGCACGCTTGGGCGATCATGTCTCGAAAGAGACATGACTGACTGGGCAGAAGATTATCCCGCAGTAGGTTGCCATTGCTTTCTGCGGTAGACTGGTTGCCGACTAAGGCTATAGAACCCAATCTGTCCTGCTATTTAACCCATAACTGGAAGGAATAGACGGATTAATACCTTTCCCAAGGGTATTTGTGCGCAATTGAAGGCAATGAATTCAGCTGGAATTCGAACTCGGCTCCCCGATTTCGAGCTCCGAGCCGATATCCACTGGACCAAAACGCAATTATTATCCTGAAAAAACGTTCCCCTGAACTCTCCTCTGTTCTCTCCAAACTTTATATCTATTTTACACCCTCATTACATTTCAATGCAAATTTAGGGTTTCATTTGATCTCTGTCCGATATACCAAACAATTACGGATATCTTTAGATATTCCGCTGTAAAAACACATTCATGTTATTCCTTATTATGTGTGGTACACGCACAGACCTATGCATACATATATGTGGGTGGAAAAGCAGTTATCGAGTTAGCATGTCGAGTGTCAAAGACCTGTTGAGTAAGTTTCCGTAAAATTCGCACTAATGCCACTGGGAAAGGTAAAATCAATCCCTTCTCCCAGTTTACAGTGGTGGTCATATTTGGCATTCATCCGTCCCCGCTAACAACTTGGACGGAATTAACCTGTTTTTCAAGTGTTCTAATCTTATGTGGGCGTTATGTGCTCCTATTGTCAATTTTGTATCATTTGTTTATTTTGTTAGTCGTTTGGTTTTTGCGCATATGAGGAGAAAAGAGATGACTTTTCTTATTTCAAAAGGAATTCTTCGTCAAAAATGCGAACAATAAAACTGATTAAAACAAAAATAAATGTTTGTTTTTATTTCTATTCCAGAGAGGACAACATTCCGCAACTTGAGGATGTGTCAAGATTTTTAAAAGGTTCGTGCCCAAATAGTTTACTTTCTTTGACCCCTAAAAAGTTCACCGACGCGTATAGACGCGAAAATGCAGGCATTTTTTTTATTTCGTCATTCCTTTCGATATAATTTTTCTTAAAGTTTTCTTTTTCTTTCTTTGTTTAGTTCAACTCTTTTTTTTTTTGTATTTTTTATTTTCTTTCTGTCTTTAGTTGAATTTTTTTCTTTTGATATGATTCTTTTTCGTTTTCTTTTTTTCTCTCTTTCTTTACCTGACTTCTTTCTGTTTATATATCTTTTTCATTCTTTCTTTGTTTCTTTTTTCTTTCTTTGTGTTTTTCATTTTTGTACTTTTCTTCTTCCTTGAACATTTTGCTTTCTTTCTTTCTTTCTTTCTTTCTTTCTTTCATCTTTCTATTTTTCTTCTTCCTTGAACAATTTTCTTTCTTTCTTTCTTTCTTTGTGTTTTTCATCTTTCTACTTCTTTCTGTTTATATATCTTTTTCATTCTTTCTTTGTTTCTTTTTTCTTTCTTTGTGTTTTTCATTTTTGAACATTTTGCTTTCTTTCTTTCTTTCTTTCTTTCTACTTTTCTTCTTCCTTAAACATTTTTCTTTCTTTCTTTCTTTCTTTCTTTGTGTTTTTCATCTTTCTACTTTTCTTCTTCCTTGAACATTTTTCTTTCTTTCTTTCTTTCTTTCTTTCTTTCTTTCTTTCTTTCTTTCTTTCTTTCTTTCTTAACTCGTAACTTTCGCTGAATTGCTGAACTGAAACTAGCATAATATTCTTCTCCTTTGTTTTCCAGCCCGAACCGGCTTCACACTTCGCCCCGTGGCTGGTTACTTATCCTCACGTGACTTTTTGGCGGGTTTGGCCTTCCGTGTCTTCCATTGCACACAGTACATCCGCCATAGCTCTGACCCGTTCTATACTCCGGAACCGTATGTTTGTACAATCTTTTTTTTTGTACGATATCTGCTGTTTAGTCGAATTGCTCAGTGATGAATGATAAGTGTGCAGATCAGCAAAAACCAACAAAGGTTCAATTCCCCGTGTCAAGCAGAACAGATCATTTTCACCAGACCCGCTAAGGGCAACAGTGATTGCAGGCGTATACAGGGGACATTTATAAATATTTGCATATCGTATTTTGAAATTATTAGGACCATGAATAAGTTCTCTCTATTTTCTAACAGATGGCATTCCCAGAACTGCATGTGTGCAGTTTCAGATGGTAACGTATTTATAAGGAAGTACTAAAAGTAAGCTTGAAATTCAGTGTGCGTCATTTCGCCGAAGTGTAAACAACTTTGTTTTTATAGCGTAAAACATGTCGGTTTTCATCCTAAAGAATCTGTAGTTGCGCGGAATTTTACTGCACTACTTTATTCAAAAGAAATCCACAGCTCAAAAGACGTGTCAATTTTTCGACGTGGTTTTCTAATGCAACCAGAAAGATGGGAAAAATTAGAGGATAGCGATGGACATGTTCTTTTTACTAATTTTTGTAAATAAAACCTTACTTTACATGAAAAACCACGAGAACTTATTCAAAGTTCTAATATGAGTAGACTAACTGGGTATGTAAGAGATGATGAATTATTCTGATCATCCATGTCCACTGTTATGAAATTGCATATCTTAAGCACCAAAAATGTTAATTTTATTCCAAATATAAGTATTTTGATTTTGGTGACGTTCTCTCTAAAAGTGCTTCTATGTAAATACTTCTGGAACCTGAGAGGGACGTCGAAGGGCTGGACCTTTGCAATATCTTACCTAAAAATAGTCCTTTAGCATGGCATGGACAACAATATCTATGTCACAGATTTTAGTTTTTGTATAAATAATTTTTCCACATAATCTAAACTTAAAATTTCTTTCATTTTAACCATTAATATTGACTTTTCCACATTTAGGGCCGTGGCCATTAACGTATATATACATAGAAATGTATATTATTCGGTCAAGCTAACTCGGACATTTACACCAACTATCACGCCAACCTTCACGTTCCTGTATCAAGATCGGAAGGTCATTAGGGTGACATCCTGTGTCCTTACATAATTGGTTAATATAGGTGGTTGCTGAGTAACCAACCTGTCTTGCGCCATGGCTAGGTGTCCAGAAGAGTAGATCACTCACAAATTCTTGTTTTGCTCGCAAGCAGGGTTATGTAAATCTCATTTTGCGTTCACGTAAGATTGTAGAAAAATATTAGGGATTGGTCCATAGTTCTGTGATTTAGTTGGATTTTTTTAATCATATCGCCCCAAGCAAGGCATTTAACTGCCACTGTTTTGCAGGGGTTATAGAGGAAAAAGTTATGAGAAAGAGTGACAGGTTGTAGGGGGTGTCAGGAAGTGGGTAAGAGAAGGATGAGAATACTGATGAGAGTGGAGTGGACGCAGAAAGGAGCATGAGAGGGAGAGAGAGAGAGAGAGAGAGAGAGAGGATGCAGGTTAGTGAGACAGGAGATGACTACTGAGTTTACATTTAAATCCCTGGAGATTCTATCTATCTATCTATCTATCTATCTATCTATCTATCTATCTATCTATCTATCTATCACCCCAAGCAAGGCATTTTACTGCCACTGTTTTGCAGGGGTTATATAGGAAAAAATTATGAGAAAGAGTGACAGGTTATAGGGGGTGTCAGGAAGTGGGTAAGAAAAGGATGAGAATACTAATGAAAGTGGAGTGGATAGAGAAAGGAGCATGAGAGAGAGAATGCAAGTCTGTGAGATAGGAGATGATTATTGACCTTACATTTAAATTATTGGAGATTGTAGCTGTCAGGAAAGCAAGTAAATGGAAGGGAATTCCACAGGTGGGAAGTGCGAGAAAAGAAGCTGATGGAGTAGAATTTGCATTTACAATTTATTGGTTTCACAGTAAAAGGGTAGGACCTAGTTGCTAATCTTGTGGTTTGAGTTAATTCATATATAGTGGACAGCAGTGAGCTAAGTTCATCGGAACAGAATCCGTGAAAATATTTGTAGAAGAGATACAGGGAAGCCACATTGCACCGGTGAGAGAGTGACTATAACTGAGCTGCCAAGTCGGGGTCGATCACATTTCAGATTATCCGTTGGATTTGATCAAGGACACCTAGGTGGATAGCAAGAGCACCCGACGAGATATGGCAGCAGTATTCAATGCACGGGCGGATGGTAGATTTATATATGTGAAGGATTGTTTCAGACGGGAAAAACTTCCTGGCCCTACACAGAGAACCGACTTTCTTAGCAGCAGATTTAGCTATGGATTCTATATAATCGTTCTACTTGTGGTCTGTTGTTAGAGTTAACCCAAGGAGGCGCAGTTTTGCTTTCAGGGAGACTAGTCTGATCCATGCTAATGGATGGTAGAAGTGATTGAGACAAAATGTGGCGCAAGGCCTTTTTAATGTAGATAATCTGAGCCATAAAGCTTGCGCAAAAAATAAATGTTTACTTTTTCCCAGACGAGACGCTACCTTTCAGCGGGGCCTCGTCTGGGTTACTCTCTGCCTTTAGACAGAGAGTCCGACAATGTCAACATTGCATCTGAGTGACGTTAATCGCTAGACAGCATTATAGATATTTAGCTGCTTGTGACGTAAGTTTTTTTTTTAATGTGGGCAACCCGAGCCATATAGCTCGGGCAAAAATTTTAGTCTATTTTTCCTCAGACGAGACTTCACCCCTCGGTGGATCCCCGCCCGGACCACTCTCCGCCCGAAGGCAGAGAGTCCGACCACGCCAGGAAAGCGCCCGAGCGACGCCGGTCACTAGATAGCAAAATAATTCCCCTCGCAATACTGCTTATGATGATTAATGTTCATAGTTACTTATATAACAAAAATACTGCTTATGATGATTAATGTTCATAGTTACTTATATAACAAAAATAAAAAAGGAAAATAGTTTTGATACAACACAATTCCCCAATAAAACTGATCAGAGATTAATGATAAGAAAAAGGACTTTGCAAAAATATTATAAGGACTCTATTTTTTCTCCCAAGTTACCACTTAAACCAAGTGGCATGAGGGATTCTTTAGTAAGAAACAGAATAGACGAGTAGGGTTTCAATTCCATATAGGCTTTCACAAATGCTTTTTAAAAAGAATAACTAAGTCTGGTGAAGCATTCTGGTGCCATGAAAGTCAATACTATCAATTACGTTTTATTTGGCGATAGAATTTGGTGTTACCAAATCAACTGCTCTTTTTCTAGAGATTCAGTGAAGAACAAGTCTCACATGACCCCTAGGCCTCATTCAACCAATCCACCAACGTTCATTCAAAGGGAATTTCTGTTCGTTGCATTTCCTCCGCTAATCAAGTAAAAAGTCATTAAAATGGTGAACAAACTAAGCCATCTTTAAAATAGCACCTTTTGACTTTCTTTTATTACGATGTCTGGATGGATCAACCGTCATTTGTTTAAATCCAAGTTAATTTTTCAAGTTGAGCTTCAATCTTTCTGGAATGAGTTCTTAAAAAATTGGAAGGAGAAAGTTTGTGCACGAAAAGATGAAAAGATGGATTTAGCTTGGCTTTTACCCGAACGCTATGGACTCTTCTTATGTGTTTCCTGCCAGTATTAAACACAAGTTGGCTTAGAAAAATAAATCAGTGTCGTATTGCATAGAACAGAAGGAGGGTGCGTCGGAGTCTGATCAGCTCTGACGGGGTCAACTCAGCGAGGGTAGTATGATGTTGCGAGACCCGAAACTGACCAATGACCTGAGTAAAATACATCACTGACAACATCCTCCTGCGCTACAGAATGTGCGTATTTTCGAAGTTGAATAATTTTCCCGCTCGATAACAAGAAATGACGGGGAAGTTCAGGCAATGAGAAAATGAATGAATGAAAGAGAGAGTTATGAGAAAGAGAGTCATGGGAAAATGTTTTTGGAACTAAAATTAGAAAAAAAATATTGATTGTTAACTGAAAGATTCGATTATAAAAACAATATCACTATTCACATACACTCACGCACACACGCTCTCTCTCTCTCTCTCTCTCTCTCTCTCACACACACACACACACACACACACACACACACACACACACACACACCAATAGAAGAGAAGAGGAAAATTAACAAAAAGAAGAGTGTAAAAAGTATATGGTTTGGAGTTAGAGAAAGAGAGAAAGAGGTAAAAAGAAAGAAAAAGAAACAAGTAGAAAATGCATCAAGGAATACAAAAATAAAAATAATCATCTTTTTCTGTGTGGTGTACTTCTTCAGGACGTTGCCGATCATGGCTCTCCACAGTTTCCCGTCCTTTCTAGCTCTTAATAAATTTTCTCTTTTTGTTATCTCTCCATAACTTTGTTCCACCAGCTATTTACAGAAGCTCGCTGGTTTATGCATTGTTTTCCACCTTCCTTTTTGCATTCAATCTGTATTGTGTGTATCAAACTTTCCAAACCTTCTTTCCTGTCTGTGTGTCTATGAATTTTGAGTGTCTCTTCCTGAGGCTAAGCATAAGTGCCGTAAAATGATTATAAAGTTAGTCTCACGCCTACATTAGACTAGGGACAAAAATGGCTCACGCTTTCTTCGTATTTTTCCTTTTGTTAACTCAGATGTTAGAGATTAATTTTAACCCTATCACCAAAGAGAAATGCTAATTGGAGTAACACCCACTGAAGCTGAGTATATTGATAATTGTAAACTGGTATTTTCTACAAGTTTAGTAGTCATACCTATGAGAATATGTATTGTGTGTTTCCCAACTTAGCGATTCTTGGTTCTTCTTCTATGTTCCCTTTCCTTTCAGGACGTAGGCGATCATGGCTTTCCACATCTCCCTATCCCTGGTGGCTCTTAGCATGCTTTCTCCTGTTGCACCATGCAATCCCCGTTCTGTCATCCACTAGCTCAAGCCCATAAATCTAGAATATAAATGTATAGAAACTAGCATGACCACAAAATGAGGGATCAGTTTATATATTGATTATAATATAGAATTGATCCCCCTTTTTATACCCACATTATAATTGCTATGTTCTTTCAGGACGTAGGCGATCATGGCTTTCCACGTTTCCCTATCCCTGGTGGCTCTGACCACGCCTTCTCCTGTTACACCATGCAACCCCCGTTCCGTCATCCACCTGATCAGGTCCTTCAAATATGTTATCCGTTGCTTTTCCCTGTCTCTTTTTCCCTCTATCTGGTCTGTTAGTATCAGGTTCTCCAAGCCCTCCTTCCTCCTTGCGTGTCCCAGGAACTTCAGCTGTCTCTTCCTGATGCACAGTATTAATTTCCTTTTTGTTTCCATCATTTCCAAGACCTCATCATTACTTACATGCTCGATCCATGATATTCGCAGCATCCTTCTGTAGAACCGCATTTCAGTTGCTTCGAGTTTTTCCTTCATTTTTGATGATATTGTCCAGCATTCACTGCCATATTGAAGGACGGACAGCACGTAGCAATCCAGTACTCTGTTCCTTAAACTTTTAAAAAAGAAGACAAACCAATATTTCAATGTAACCGCGTTTTGTTATTCATTCTACATCTAGTCTCTTGTGATCACTCAGCGAGTATTTTGTTGACGGCTTTTATAATTAAATTACTTGTTCACATAAAAACAACTTACCGCTCGAAAATTGTTAATTACTTAAGCTTTGAGGTCACGCTTTGAGAATAAAGGGAAGTAATAGTGACATTTTTAATAATGTTTGTTTGAAAATATGACAGCTATTTTGTAATATTGTAATACACCGTGTCTTTATAAATGGAACTTTGTCTGTGTGTGTCCATTACCTATAGACTCCGAAACGGCTGAACCGATTTTCTTGAAAATTTACACAGTTGTACTATAAGCGTCTGCGAATGTTCTTAGCTAGGTTTTGTGTCGAGGTACCCCCGATAAATATCGAAAATCGATAATCGAAAAAATCGGGTTATAGAAGGAGTGGTCCGATTTTAATAAAATTTGATACACTCATAGACAAAGACATAAGAAACGATATTCAGAAGTTTCAAGGTTGCAGTTCTTACAATAGTGCAGAAAATCGGCAATATATATATATAAAAGGCAAGATGTTTGTGTGTGTGTCTGTTTATCTGTCTGTATGTCCTTTATACAAATCCATAATTTTTATCCGATTCTCACCAAACTTCACACAAATATTCTTTAGGCTGAGTCCAGGACTATGGATTAGTTTTAAAGCTTTCATTACACCCGAGCAACGCCGGGCTATACTGCTAGTACTAAATAGACGACTACCAATTAACAAAACTATTGTTTTAATTATGACAATTTTTCTCCCTCCATTTTACAGAATTTACGTTATTTTCTAAAACAAAATGAGGGAGGGGAAACAGCCACCTAGTGAAGTGAAGCAGCTGAAAAGTACTTAGCCCTGGTATTATTACTAGTATATTAATAATTATTAATATATTAATAATTGTTAATATAATTACTATTTTTAATTAATAATAATCGTATATTAATAATCATAATTACCTTTTGGTATGAAATCATTTTTCAGTTAACTCAACCGGTGCTTAGCCTCTGTTTAAGATTCAGACAGGCCGTTTTCGAATAGCTGTAAAATGGCGGCCTGAGACCTCCTACAAGAATTAGTTAAAGAAAGTGGAAAGAAAGGGTTACATATAAACTGTAAGACAACTGAATGCGTGGTCATCAGTAAAAAGAGGAGTCCAAAGTGCCAAATACAGGTGGGGGATACTAAAATTATGCATGTACAGAAATTTAAATACCTAGAAAGTGTTCTAACAGAGGACGGAAAGTACGATACTGAGATCTGAAGTCGAATTGGCATGGCCAAAGTGGTATTCCGGAAGCTAAGTAGAGTATTAAGAGAGAGGAAAATTTCGCCGGAAACAAAGAAGAAACTGCTGGATTGTTATGTGTTGTCTGTCTTTCAATATCGTAGCAAATGCGGGTCAGTATCATGAAAGATGAAGGAAAGTCTTGAAGCAACTGAAATGTGGCTCTACAGAAGGATGCTGAGGATACCATAGACGGGGCATCTGAGCAGCGACGAGGTTTTGAAGATAATGAAAACAAAAAGGAATCTTTTACTTAGCATCGGAAAGAGACAGCTGCAATTTCTGGGGCACGTGATGAGGAAGAATATGTGGCACAAGGTCGAAAGTATGGGGCACCCAGTGAGGATCGAACTCACTACTCAGTTGTAATAGGTTCTAGCAAGACAAACTTACACCACGTCGTGGTGCTCTACATCTAACCCCCGCCCAGACACGGAAAGGAGACTACAAAACCTCCTACAGAATGTAATAAAAGAAAGTGAGAAGAAAAATTAAACATAAACTTCAAGAAAACTGAATGCATGTTCATTAACAAAAAGAGGAGCCCAAAATGCCGATGTTACTAAAATCAAACACATACAGAGAATTTAAATATCTGAGAACTGTTCTAACTGAAAATGGAAAGTGCGTATTGAAGGCGTATTGGGATGGCCAAAGACACATTTCATACTTTGATGATTAGGATCCTGCTTGCAATCATTTCCAGAAATAAGACATCAATAAATTGGAATCAATTCAGATAAAATGTCTGAAGGTTTTAGGGATTATCTTTATCAATGCAGATTAAGAGGAGAAAACACACGGGTATGAAACGGGTATGAAAGAAATGTTTAAATATTTTTTAGAAAGATACCCGTTCACAGGTGTTCATGGCCGAATTCGAAGACATTCTAAGTATCTTCAGAATTGATTTTCGAGAACAGATAGCAAAGAAATTCTTTGCTAACGTGGCCGTTGTCGACTGGAATAATCTACCTGGGTGTGCGATAAGGGCATCTTTACTGAGACTTGACACGGAAAGGAGACTACAAAACCTCCTACAGATTGTAGTAAAAGGAAGTGAGAAGAAAAAATTAAATATAAACTTCAAGAAAACTGAATGCATGGTCATCAGCAAAAAAGAGGAGCCCAAAATGCCGAGGATACTAAAATCAAACATACAGAAATTTAAATAGCTGAAAAGTGTTCTAACTGAAGACGGAAAGTGCGACACTGAGATCCGAAGGAGTGTTGGGATGGAAAATTTATTTGGAAAAAAAAAAGAAAGAGAAAAGAGTATTGAACTTTTATGCAATATTTGTCCCCTTATAATGCAGCGAATGTTGGTCAACCTCTTTAAAAATGGAGGAGAGACTCGAAGCAACAAAAATGTGGTTCTACAGAAGGATGCTGAGGATAACATGGACAGAACATGTGAGCAACGACGAGGTTTTGAAGATAATGGAAACAAAAAGGAAACTTATACTTAGCATCAGGAAGAGGCAGTTAAAGATTCTGGAACATGCAGTGAGAAAGAAAGGCTTGAAGAATCTGATCCTCACGTGACGGATAGAGGAAAGGAAAGACAAGGGAAAACAACGCGTGACATACTTGATGGGCTTGAGCATATAAATGGCAGAGCGGGGGTTGAGTGGGATAACAGGAGAAGGGGTGTTAAGAGCGACAAGGGAAAGGAGGATGTAGAAAGCTATGATCGCCTATGTCCTGAAGGGACACGGCACATAGAAGAAGAGCTGTTATAAATTAAGAAAGGTAGACAAAGTTTCGTCTAATAAAAACATCCTGATTATATTGTTTACTACTGACCAATATTGAGGGAATGAATATTTGCAATGAAAAGCAGTTAAATTTAAGTTGAAAAATTAAGAATAATTATCAAAGTTTCGTCTAATAAATAACATTTTTCAATTAATTCTTCAGAAATTGCTAAAAGTCTTTGTCTTTTTGCAGAGATTGCTGCCATGAATTGCTCGGCCATATGCCGCTTTTTGCCGACCCAGACTTTGCCCAATTTTCACAGGAGCTCGGATTGGCCTCCCTTGGGGTGTCGGACGTCGAAATAGCAAAGTTAGCATCTGTAAGTAATCAAAACCTTCCATTTTTCTCCTGATTTTACTTTCTATACGAACTCAAACATTGAACTTTCTAGAAAATAAAATCTTGAAGAAGGCATCTACTACTGAGTATTGATTAGCAAGTTAATCTTACAGACCATTTGGTTGGTTAGTTGATTTTGTTTAATGGCATATCAACATCTATTGTTGTATATTATCTGAGCAGGTGAATAATTTCGTGAAGAAGTGTATTTTAATGAAACAGCAAAAATATTCAAACTGGCTAGCAAAAGAAAAATAGACATTGTTTTGATAAATATTTGATTGTTGTCAAAATTAAGAATGCAAGCAAAATTCCCCGTGTCAGAAAAAATATTTGATTGTTTATAAACCAGCGTAGCCAAGGTAAGATAAGGTGGGCCTTAAAATTATGTAAAAAAAAAATGTCAAAATATGATGTATTCGTTTGTATAAGAGACACATTGCTGGTAGTAGTAAGCGGTTCGTCAGCGTTTGAGATAGGAACCCAGACCGAGAAAGACATAGGGAAAACTGCGGATGAGTGCGGTCTCTGGCTTCTCAATGCATGTGTGCTGACACCTCCGAATCCACCTCCTACTCTACGCTATGTCATACGAAGAGTAAATAAATTATATGCTGTCTACATTTGTGTGACGGTCGTCATTTTATTAAGTGAGAATATCGTCATTTTATCAGCCTGGAAAAGGCAAGTGATTTTATAAGAGAGAAGATATCAAGTTTTGGAGAATTAATAATCGTCGTTCCATCAAAGTGTATTGTTGTGGACACGTGAAGTTTGTTGGAGTCCTCGTCGCCATGTTGTTGTGGAGTACTACATAGAAGATTGTGCGTTGTATGTAAGTACAAATGTCAGTCCCTAAGGTTTGACGTACTGATGGGAACTTTGTATTATTACTTAGTAACGCAGTGTAACTTGCCAGGTCGCTGACTCGTATTTCACTCCCTGACTACTTGCTACACTGTTACGTATATTAGGAGGGAGAGTCCACTATCCCTAGACAGGTGAGTTCACCATCACACGTATACAGCATAAATGTCGTTTTGGTTTTGTTTTCAGGTTATACAGCATACGCGTCGCTCTGGTATACGACTCTATTATACCACATTCTTCTTCTTCTATGTGTCCTGTTTCCCTTCAGGACGTAGGCGATCATAGCTTTTCACGTTTCCCTATCCCTGGTGGCTCTTAGCACGCCTTCTCCTGTTACACCATGCAACCCTCGTTCTATCATCCACCTGATTAGGTCCTTCAAATACGTTATCCATTGCTTTTCCCTGTCTCTTTATCACTCTATCTGGTCTGTTAGTATCAGGTTCTCCAAGCCCTCCCTCCTCATTGCATGTCCCAGGAACTTCAGCTGTCTCTTCCTTATGCTCGGAATTAATTTCCTTTTCGTTTCCATCATTTCTAAGACCTCATCATTGCTCACATACTCGATCCATGATATTCGCAGCATCCTTCTGTAGAACCACATTTCAGTTGCTTCAAGTTTTTCCTTCATTTTTGATGATATTGTCCAGCATTCACTGTTATATTGAAGAACTGACAACACATAGCAATCCAATACTGTCTCCTTTGTTTCTAGCGAAATTGTCCTGTTTCTTAATACTTTACTCAACTTCCTTTGCCATGCCAATTCGCCTTCGGATCTCTGTGTCGCACTTTCCGTCTTCTATTATAACACTTCCTAGGTATTTAAATTTTTGTACCTGCTAGATTCTAGTATCCCCGACCTGTACCACATTATATGGGTTATTTAATGCTGAAATCAAAATATTTTGAACACAATTTTATGGCTCTATTTTTGGTACATCAGATCTGTAACGATGTAGAAACGAGTCCGAACAATGTAAATAGTGTAAAATATGTATGGATTCAATTACAGATGGAATGTATTGTCTCATTTTTCATTAAATTTTTAATATATATGTATTATATTATTGTATGCATTTTTATTGTCATGGGTTTATTTCCCCGTTTTTTAGGTGTCCCTTGTAAATATGTGGTATTGTGGTGTGTGAAGGATTGAGAGGTGATGGATGGGTTCTTGTGGTGAATGTGCAAATTGTAATGAGTGATTGGGTCGTGATAGTGTTTAGCTAGGTATAGGATAAATACTGAAGACCACCCACTACCCACACCCTTTTTTGGACTTGTGCCACAATTTGTGTAATTTACGCAAATAAATATTCAGAAGAAATGTATTGTTAGTCACTTAGCTACAAAATATACTGTTGTAATTGTGCTTTAAAAATGCATTGTTAGTAATTTTACAATAAATCGGTATTGCTGTTATTTTTGCTACAAAATGTATTTCATAATGTTTTTTTTTTGGTTGGGGCTTCACCATTTCACCATTGCTCGGACACTAACGACAGACCATTTGGTCAGTGTCAAGAGTTTATTAATATTAATCATTGGGTGCACCACTATTGTAGCCTTGGGCCAAACTAAGCAAAATTAATTTATTAGAGCGCTTTGCCGTACTCTCTAATTATCATTTAATAGCTTTTTACAGTCGGGTACGGATGTAGAACCCAAAATAAATGATTGTACTCTCTAATTATCATTTAATAGCTTTTTACAGTCGGGTACGGATGTAGAACCCAAAATAAATGATTGTACTCTCTAATTATCATTTATTAGCTTTTTACAGTCGGGTACGGATGTAGAACCCAAAATAAATGATTGTACTCTCTAATTATCATTTAATAGCTTTTTACAGTCGGGTACGGATGTAGAACCCAAAATAAATGATTGTACTCTCTAATTATCATTTAATAACTTTTTACAGTCGGGTACGGATGTAGAATCCAAAATAAATGATTGTACTCTCTAATTATCATTTAATAACTTTTTACAGTCGGGTACGGATGTAGAACCCAAAATAAATGATTGTACTCTCTAATTATCATTTAATAGCTTTTTACAGTCGGGTACGGATGTAGAACCCAAAATAAATGATTGTACTCTCTAATTATCATTTAATAGCTTTTTTTACAGTCGGGTACGGATGTAGAACCCAAAATAAATGATTGTACTCTCTAATTATCATTTAATAGCTTTTTACAGTCGGGTACAGATGTAGAACCCAAAATAAATGATTGTACTCTCTAATTATCATTTAATAGCTTTTTACAGTCGGGTACAGATGTAGACCCCAAAATAAATGATTATACTCTCCTAATTATCATTTAATAGCTTTTTACAGTCGGGTACGGATGTAGACCCCAAAATAAATGATTGTACTCTCTAATTATCATTTAATAGCTTTTTACAGTCGGGTACGGATGTAGACCCCAAAATAAATGATTGTACTCTCTAATTATCATTTAATAGCTTTTTACAGTCGGGTACGGATGTGAACCCAAAATAAATGATTGTCTCTCTAATTATCATTTAATAGCTTTTTACAGTCGGGTACAGATGTAGACCCCAAAATAAATGATTGTACTCTCTAATTATCATTTAATAGCTTCTTTACAGTTGGGTACAGATGTAGAACCCAAAATAAATGATTGTACTCTCTAATTATCATTTAATAGCTTTTTACAGTCGGGTACGGATGTAGAACCCAAAATAAATGATTGTACTCTCTAATTATCATTTAATAGCTTTTTTTACAGTCGGGTACGGATGTAGACCACAAAATAAATGATTGTACTCTCTAATTATCATTTAATAGCTTTTTACAGTCGGGTACAGATGTAGAACCCAAAATAAATGATTGTACTCTCTAATTATCATTTAATAGCTTTTTACAGTCGGGTACAGATGTAGAACCCAAAATAAATGATTGTACTCTCTAATTATCATTTAATAGCTTTTTACAGTCGGGTACAGATGTAGAACCCAAAATAAATGATTGTACTCTCTAATTATCATTTAATAGCTTTTTACAGTCGGGTACGGATGTAGAACCCAAAATAAATGATTGTACTCTCCTAATTATCATTTAATAGCTTTTTACAGTCGGGTACGGATGTAGACCCCAAAATAAATGATTGTACTCTCTAATTATCATTTAATAGCTTTTTTACAGTTGGGTACAGATGTAGAACCCAAAATAAATGATTGTACTCTCTAATTATCATTTAATAGCTTTTTACAGTCGGGTACAGATGTAGACCCCAAAATAAATGATTGTACTCTCTAATTATCATTTAATAGCTTTGTACAGTCGGGTACAGATGTAGAACCCAAAATAAATGATTGTACTCTCTAATTATCATTTAATAGCTTTTTACAGTCGGGTACGGATGTAGACCCCAAAATAAATGATTATCTTACTCTCTAATTATCATTTAATAGCTTTGTACAGTCGGGTACAGATGTAGACCCCAAAATAAATGATTGTACTCTCTAATTATCATTTTAATAGCTTTGTACAGTCGGGTACAGATGTAGAACCCAAAATAAATGATTGTACTCTCTAATTATCATTTAATAGCTTTTTACAGTCGGGTACGGATGTAGACCCCAAAATAAATGATTGTACTCTCTAATTATCATTTAATAGCTTTGTACAGTCGGGTACAGATGTAGAACCCAAAATAAATGATTGTACTCTCTAATTATCATTTAATAGCTTTTTACAGTCGGGTACGGATGTAGACCCCAAAATAAATGATTGTACTCTCTAATTATCATTTAATAGCTTTTTACAGTCGGGTACAGATGTAGACCCCAAAATAAATGATTGTACTCTCTAATTATCATTTAATAGCTTTGTACAGTCGGGTACAGGTAGAACCCAAAATAAATGATTGTACTCTCTAATTATCATTTAATAGCTTTTTACAGTCGGGTACAGATGTAGAACCCAAAATAAATGATTGTACTCTCTAATTATCATTTAATAGCTTTTTTACAGTTGGGTACAGATGTAGAACCCAAAATAAATGATTGTACTCTCTAATTATCATTTAATAGCTTTTTTACAGTTAGGTACAGATGTAGAACCCAAAATAAATGATTGTACTCTCTAATTATCATTTAATAGCTTTTTACAGTCGGGTACGGATGTAGAACCCAAAATAAATGATTGTACTCTCTAATTATCATTTAATAGCTTTTTACAGTCGGGTACGGATGTAAGAACCCAAAATAAATGATTGTACTCTCTAAGTATCATTTAATAGCTTTTTACAGTCGGGTACGGATGTAGAACCCAAAATAAATGATTGTACTCTCTAATTATCATTTAATAGCTTTTTACAGTCGGGTACGGATGTAGAACCCAAAATAAATGATTGTACTCTCTAATTATCATTTAATAGCTTTTTACAGTCGGGTACGGATGTAGACCCCAAAATAAATGATTGTACTCTCTAATTATCATTTAATAGCTTTTTACAGTCGGGTACGGATGTAGACCCCAAAATAAATGATTGTACTCTCTAATTATCATTTAATAGCTTTTTACAGTCGGGTACGTATGTAGAACCCAAAATAAATGATTGTACTCTCTAATTATCATTTAATAGCTTTTTACAGTCGGGTACGGATGTAGAACCCAAAATAAATGATTGTACTCTCTAATTATCATTTAATAGCTTTTTACAGTCGGGGACGGATGTAGAACCCAAAATAAATGATTGTACTCTCTAATTATCATTTAATAGCTTTTTACAGTCGGGTGTGGATGTAGACCCCAAAATAAATGATTGTACTCTCTAATTATCATTTAATAGCTTTTTACAGTTGGGTACGGATGTAGAACCCAAAATAAATGATTGTACTCTCTAATTATCATTTAATAGCTTTTTACAGTCGGGTACAGATGTAGACCTCAAAATAAATGATAGTACTCTCTAATTATCATTTCATAGCTTTTTACAGTCGGGTACAGATGTAGAACCCAAAATAAATGATTGTACTCTCTAATTATCATTTAATAGCTTTTTACAGTCGGGTACAGATGTAGACCCCAAAATAAATGATTGTACTCTCTAATTATCATTTAATAGCTTTTTACAGTCGGGTACGGATGTAGACCCCAAAATAAATGATTGTACTCTCTAATCATCATTTAATAGCTTTTTACAGTCGGGTACAGATGTAGAACCCAAAATAAATGATTGTACTCTCTAATTATCATTTAATAGCTTTTTACAGTCGGGTACAGATGTAGACCCCAAAATAAATGATTGTACTCTCTAATTATCATTTAATAGCTTTTTACAGTCGGGTACAGATGTAGAACCCAAAATAAATGATTGTACTCTCTAATTATCATTTAATAGCTTTTTACAGTCGGGTACAGATGTAGAACCCAAAATAAATGATTGTACTCTCTAATTATCATTTAATAGCTTTTTACAGTCGGGTACGGATGTAGAACCCAAAATAAATGATTGTACTCTCTAATTATCATTTAATAGCTTTTTACAGTCGGGTACAGATGTAGACCCCAAAATAAATGATTGTACTCTCTAATTATCATTTAATAGCTTTGTACAGTCGGGTACAGATGTAGAACCCAAAATAAATGATTGTACTTTCTAATTATCATTTAATAGCTTTTTACAGTCGGGTACGGATGTAGACCCCAAAATAAATGATTGTACTCTCTAATTATCATTTAATAGCTTTTTTACAGTTGGGTACAGATGTAGAACCCAAAATAAATGATTGTACTCTCTAATTATCATTTAATAGCTTTTTACAGTCGGGTACAGATGTAGACCCCAAAATAAATGATTGTACTCTCTAATTATCATTTAATAGCTTTTTACAGTCGGGTACAGATGTAGACCCCAAAATAAATGATTGTACTCTCTAATTATCATTTAATAGCTTCTTTACAGTTGGGTACAGATGTAGAACCCAAAATAAATGATTGTACTCTCTAATTATCATTTAATAGCTTTTTTTACAGTCGGGTACGGATGTAGAACCCAAAATAAATGATTGTACTCTCTAATTATCATTTAATAGCTTTTACAGTGGGTACGGATGTAGACCACAAAATAAATGATTGTACTCTCTAATTATCATTTAATAGCTTTTTACAGTCGGGTACAGATGTAGAACCCAAAATAAATGATTGTACTCTCTAATTATCATTTAATAGCTTTTACAGTCGGGTACAGATGTAGAACCCAAAATAAATGATTATTACTCTCTAATTATCATTTAATAGCTTTTTACAGTCGGGTACGGATGTAGAACCCAAAATATTGATTGTACTCTCTAATTATCATTTAATAGCTTTTTACAGTCGGGTACGGATGTAGAACCCAAAATAAATGATTGTACTCTCTAATTATCATTTAATAGCTTTTTACAGTCGGGTACGGATGTAGAACCCAAAATAAATGATTGGCATACTCTCTAATTATCATTTAATAGCTTTTTTACAGTTGGGTACAGATGTAGAACCCAAAATAAATGATTGTACTCTCTAATTATCATTTAATAGCTTTTTACAGTCGGGTACAGATGTAGACCCCAAAATAAATGATTGTACTCTAGTATCATTTAATAGCTTTGTACAGTCGGGTACAGATGTAGAACCCAAAATAAATGATTGTACTCTCTAATTATCATTTAATAGCTTTTTACAGTCGGGTACGGATGTAGACCCCAAAATAAATGATTGTACTCTCTAATTATCATTTAATAGCTTTGTACAGTCGGGTACAGATGTAGGGCAAATAAATGATTGTACTCTCTAGTATCATTTAATAGCTTTTTACAGTCGGGTACAGATGTAGACCCCAAAATAAATGATTGTACTCTCTAATTATCATTTAATAACGCTTTGTACAGTCGGGTACAGATGTAGAACCCAAAATAAATGATTGTACTCTCTAATTATCATTTAATAGCTTTTTACAGTCGGGTACGGATGTAGACCCCAAAATAAATGATTGTACTCTCTAATTATCATTTAATAGCTTTTACAGTTGGGTACAGATGTAGAACCCAAAATAAATGATTGTACTCTCTAATTATCATTTAATAGCTTTTTACAAGTCGGGTACAGATGTAGACCCCAAGTTGTACTCTCTAATTATCATTTAATAGCTTTGTACAGTCAGGTACAGATGTAGAACCCAAATAAATGATTGCTCTCTAATTATCATTTAATAGCTTTTTACAGTCGGGTACAGATGTACGAGCCCAAAATAAATGATTGTACTCTCTAATTATCATTTAATAGCTTTTTACAGTTGGGTACAGATGTAGAACCCAAAATAAATGATTGTACTCTCTAATTCTCATTTAATAGCTTTTACAGTTGGGTACAGATGTAGAACCCAAAATAAATGATTGTACTCTCTAATTATCATTTAATAGCTTTTTACAGTCGGGTACGGATGTAGACCCCAAAATAAATGATTGTACTCTCTAATTATCATTTAATAGCTTTTTACAGTCGGGTACATATGTAGACCCCAAAATAAATGATTGTACTCTCTAATTATCATTTTAATAGCTTTTACAGTCGGGTACAGATGTAGACCCCAAAATAAATGATTGGTCTCTCTAATTATCATTTAATAGCTTTTTTTACAGTCAGGTACGGATGTAGAACCCAAAATAAATGATTGTACTTTTTCTAATTATCATTTAATAGCTTTTTACAGTCGGGTACGGATGTAGAACCCAAAATAAATGATTGTACCCTCTAATTATCATTTAATAGCTTTTTACAGTCGGGTACGGATGTAGAACCCAAAATAAATGATTGTACTTTCTAATTATCATTTAATAGCTTTTTACAGTCGGGTACGGATGTAGAACCCAAAATAAATGATTGTACTCTCTAATTATCATTTAGAGGCTTTTACAGTCGGGTACGGATGTAGAACCCAAATAAATGATTGTACTCTCTAATTATCATTTAATAGCTTTTTACAGTCGGGTACGGATGTAGAACCCAAAATAAATGATTGTACTCTCTAATTATCATTTAATAGCTTTTTACAGTCGGGTACGGATGTGGAACCCAAAATAAATGATTGTACTCTCTAATTATCATTTAATAGCTTTTTACAGTCGGGTACGGATGTAGAACCCAAAAATAAATGATTGTACTCTCTGAGTATCATTTAATAGCTTTTACAGTCGGGTACGGATGTAGAACCCAAAATAAATGATTGTACTCTCTAATTATCATTTAATAGCTTTTTACAGTCGGGTACGGATGTAGAACCCAAAATAAATGATTGTACTCTCTAATTATCATTTAATAGCTTTTACAGTCCGGGTACGGATGTGAACCCAAAATAAATGATTGTACTCTCTAATTATCATTTAATAGCTTTTTACAGTCGGGTACGGATGTAGGGCAAAAATAAATGATTGTACTCTCTAATTATCATTTAATAGCTTTTTACAGTCGGGTACGGATGTAGAACCCAAAAAATAAATGATTGTACTCTCTAATTATCATTTAATAGCTTTATACAGTCAGGTACGGATGTAGAACCCAAAATAAATGATTGTACTTTCTAATTATCATTTAATAGCTTTTTACAGTCGGCTACGGATGTAGAACCCAAAAATAAATGATTGTACTCTCTAATTATCATTTAATAGCTTTTTACATTCGGGTACGGATGTAGAACCCAAAAATAAATGATTGTACTCTCTAATTATCATTTAATAGCTTTTTACAGTCGGGTACGGATGTAGAACCCAAAAATAAATGATTGTACTCTCTAATTATCATTTAATAGCTTTTTACAGTCGGGTACGGATGTAGAACCCAAAAATAAATGATTGTACTCTCTATTTATCATTTAATAGCTTTTTACAGTCGGGTACGGATGTAGAACCCAAAAATAAATGATTGTACTCTCTAATTATCATTTAATAGCTTTTTACAGTTAGCAACTAGTTGCACAAATCGCTACGAATGTAGTGATCATCATTGAGTACCCTACACTTTTGGCCTTGTCAGACAAATCTAAGGTTAGTAAACTTGGTTAAAAGTCAATAAAATAACAGACAACACTATTCCATTATATTACTTCTCTTTCTATGTGTCGCATCGCTTCAGAACGTTGGTGATTATAGCTCTCCACTATTTCCTGTCCTATTTAGCTCTTAATAAATTTTATCTTTGTGTTTTCTCTCCTAAATACTGTTCTGCAGTCCATTTACTTAAGCTCGTCACATAGTTTAGACATTGTCGTCATTTAGCCCTATTGTTTTCAATATATCCTGTGAGTATAAAAATTTCCAAACCCCCTTTTCTCATTCACTCTAGTGAATGTTAATGTTTTCATTAAGTGAATTTTAAAAGTAATTGTTTGTTAGATTCGTTGTATTCTCTGATTTTCTTTCTTTTTTTTTCTTTTTTCTTAATTTTCCTTTATTTTAGTGTTATTTCTTCACAATTGAATTTGGCTTGTGTCGAGAAAAAGGCAGTCTAAGGGCTTATGGCGCCGGACTTCTTTCTTCAATCGGAGAGTTAAAGGTAAGTGTAAATCTTCTTTTCTCCTTCAGCACAAATAAAATTATGACGCAAAAAAAAAAAAAAGATATTGTTGAATTCGATCTCTCGTAGATTGCGTTATCCTCTATGTATAAGGCTAAATAATTGCGTTATCCTCTATGTATAAGGCTAAATAATTTTGACGTCCATCCTGCAAATATTAAAAAAATAATACTCAGAGGACAGATAGAAGGAAAGAGATAGAGGGGAAAACAGCGTGAGATATACTTGATAGGTTTGAGCAAATGGATGGCGGAGCGGGTTTGGGGGAGATACCAAGAGGAAAAATATTGAGAGCGACAAGAGGCAGGGCCAAGTGAAAGTCCATAATCGTCTATGTCCGGAAAGGAGAGGGCACATGAAGAAGAAGATTCTTTTGTTTGGCCTTGAATATTGGACGATTTCCTCACTGAGACAAAGCAGAGGAGTTGTGGATCAACTAAGCAATGTTCCTAGAAACAAAAAAAAAATAAGGCTGATCTCCTCTGTAGTACGTACACTGCCGGCCATAATTATTAGGCTATCCAGTTTTTTTTTTTTTTTAAAAAAGAATGATGTATTTCATACTATTTTTATTATTTATTGCCAAGTGGATAATTCTAAGTGAAAATAGAATGATTCTTTTGTTATTATTACTTTGCAAAATTCTACAAGGCAAATAACGGCAATTTACTCATCGCACCCTGTAGATTTTATATATATATATATATATATATATATATATATATATATATATATATATACTGTCGGCCAGAATTATTAGGCTATCCCAGTTTAAAAAGAAATGATGTAAAGAAAGAAAGAAAGAATCCGAGAAAAGGCAATACTAGGGACCATAGCTACTGGACGCGCGGGCTTTGGATGGCGGGGTTGGGTTTGGGAGAGATACCAAGAGGAAAAATATTGAGAATGACAAGAGACAGGGCCAAGTGGAAGTCTATGATTGCCTACATTCTGAAAGGACACGGCACATGAAGAAGAAATACATTTCGATGGAGTAGCCTCTCCGTTTTATTTTGCTGAACCAGAGTGTATGAATTTTCCGTAAATATCTGACTCTTTGTTTGATAATATTACTGCCAGGAAAACAGATATACATTAAGTATAATTTTAATCGACATGGCCATAAGTCTGATAAACCCCCAAAATGAAATTCAATATTAATAGATACTAAATAACCCCACTTCCGCTAACCAGGACAAGTAGAATAAGAACAATCTGCCCTCGTGGATGGAAGGAATAGTTCTGAAAATTCCGAAGAGATTCCTGAGAACGACAGAAGCCTGAACAGCGACCGAAACATTGTAACTATAACTTGTTGCGGAGTAGTTTTCTCACTGAAGGTTACAATCGTGCTATGTCGGTTGCTAATCGACTTAATGCACCCCAAATGTTAGGAACTTGGTAATCTTCCACTGAAAGCTGACTCCTTAGTATTCTGCCGACTAATATCAACTGCCTAGTAGTTCTACTGAGCTCCAATAGAACTTTTAAAGAACTCCTATGAACTTCTCAAGAACTCCTAAGAACTTTATTATTTATTGTACTAAACGTACAAATATGGCACAAGGCCTAAAACGGGGATGGGGAAGGCTGGTCATCATCTGTCCTAGTTTAAATTAGCTATTCACTTTCGTCGACCCTGACACACTTACAATAAACCTTACACCATAATACCACATTTTTACTTACCATTCTTACCACGTCCACCATAATACCTCAGGATCTCTATGTAGTCCTACTTAACTCCCATATGTACAAATTTTCAGTGGAGGGCATGGGAACTCCTAAGAACTTTTCCCGTTAACTTCCTGTTAACTCTTATTAATACAGGAGGGAGAGTTCATTATCTGAGGAATAGGTGTATTTTCCCATAACATATCTGTTGCAACGGGGTGGAAGATAAATCTGTATGAAGCTGGCTTCCAAAAGTGGAAGCAACAAAAATAACTACATGAGACACAAAACGCGAAAAAATCATAGATTGCTTTATTTCAATTACATGCTCGTTCTGATTTTGCTCCCAGCATTCCCTATTGGGACCGGAAGTGCTAACACATCATCATCATCAGTGATGTTAGACAACAATAACAATCAAGATGAACATAAGTTTTTCTTTTGAAACAGTCCGACAAACAATTTCAGCAACGTTCTTGTTTTTAATCAATTTCCTTGCTTTTTATTTTATTTTCAAATTTAAAGGGTTGCGTCTTTGGCGTATTTTAGGTGGGTTTGCATTCACATATAAAAAAAAACTAATGCAGAATAAAAAAAGAACTTGGGTTTCTACTGCAGGCCGTATATATATATATATATATATATATATATATATATATATATATATATATATATTAATTGGAGTAGATAGACTAAAAATTGGAGTAGATAGACTAAACTATCGCCCGGTTCACGCTCCACCCACGTCTATTGAACAGGTGAAGAGGCTCATCCCTTGTTTCCTGTTTAGGATGCGGTTTCCGGTTTTCGCTTTTCCAGTCTTCTCACTTTTTATTTTTCAATTGGAGTAGATAGACTAAACTATCGCCCGGTTCACACTCCACCCACATCTATTGAACAGGTGAAGAGGCTCATCCCTTGTTTCTTGTTTAGGATGCGGTTTCCGGATTTCTCTTTTCCAATCTTTTCACTCCTATGTAGCCCCCTGCACATCAGTGGCGTTACCGCTTTGCTCGGGGTGATATGATTAAAAAAATATATATATATATATACATATATATATATATATATATGAGCTGTAGGGAAATAAAGGTTCTCGATGTCTCCTGGGTATGTCCGCTTTCATTTTCTGGTTCAGAAGTAAGTTAGAGTACGAATAAGAGTGATTATAATAGTCGAGTTCAAGTCAACTTTGCGCCGAGTTGGAACGAGCAAAATAAACATTTGTACTTACTTCATGGGTGAAACTACAAAACACGCCCTTAATGCTATGCATCAGAAAGTGGAAAACGAAGACAGTCTTTCAGCCGACCAAGAAAACTAGACGTGTCCAGTAGGGCCATCTTCATCGATGGTTTTGCTACATCTTGGATCAAATGGAAGAAAGGGAACGGAGAGGAAATACATTTTTGTCTTTTCATAGAACTCAAACAGCGCCATCTATTGGGCGTTTCACGAAGCCATGTGCACAGATGAACAAAACTCTTTCCGATTTCTCAATTACTAGCATCATGGAATTTAAAAAAATGTTATTATTTTATGACTTTATTGTTTGATTTTATTTAATTTCTCCACATTCTTAATTTTTTCATAGTTTATTAATTTTTTTTAATCGTGTCACCCCAAGCAAGGCATTCCACTACCGCTATAGCGCAGGGGGTTACATAGAGCGATTAGGTATGGGAAATGTCAGGAGGGTGGTAGACGACTTAGGGTGTACATAGGGAGAGAGTTGGAGAGAGTGGGTGTGAGTTAGTATATTAGGAGGTGTCTATTGACCTTACATTTAAACTCCTGGAGGTTGTAGCCGTCGGGGAAGCAAGCATGCGGTAGGGAAGTGCGAGGTGGGAAGTGCGAGGAAAGAAGCTGTTTGAGTAGAAATTGCGGTTACATTTCATCGGTTTCACTGTAAAAGGGTGGGACCTAGTTGCCAATCTAGTATCTCGTTCAAATTCACATCTAGGGGGCACCATTGATTTACGTTCGTCAGAGCAGAAGCCATGAAAGTATTTATAGAAGAGACACAGGGAAGCCACGTCACGCCGGTGAGAGAGTGACTGCAGGCGGTCAGCCAAGTCGGTATATAATAGCTTCATAGTAAACAGTAAAGTATGATTGACATTTTAAAATGTATTACGGAGTTTGTCTATTTAGCACCTTTCCCCGAAATACGTCTCGAATCTTTCGCTTCATCAATTGACAGCAAAAAAGATATATAGTAAAATACCAGCGCTTTTACAAACAAGTTTTTTTTAGAAGCAACTATAGCAAAACGAAAGTGAAGGGAAACAAAGTTCTCAATGTCTCTTGAGTATGTCCGTTTTTTTTTGTTTTATTTATTTATTTTTTTCAGAAGTAAGTTAGAGTAAGTAAGAATGGATGCAATTGTCGAACTAAAGTCAGCTTTGCGCGGAGTTAGAACGACCAAAATAAAAGTTTGTACTTATTTCCTCAGTGTAGAGATTCTGCAAAACACGTTCGAACATTATCCGTGGGGAAGTGGAAAGAGAAAGATTCTATCCTTTCCGGAAGTGGAGTTATAGAATTGCGCAGATGACCAAAAACCCTTTCTGGTTTCTTTATAACTAGCATCATGGGAAAATGTTTTATTTTTATTTTTTTTAAATTATTTATTATTTTATTTGCTGATTTTATTTAATTTTTCCCCAAAAGCTTTTCCTTTAACGGGTTACGGTAGTTTAAATAATAATTTTATCTCTTCACTACCCTTGACTTTCTAGTACTTTTGAACTGGTGCAGAGAGATATTCATTTATTTAAGCATTAACTTATTCTTGCAAAACCTTTCTAACACAGCACTAACAACTTAGGACAAAGACAATGATATGATTTATTTCAGTTTCATATTTTTATTTGTTTAAATTGTTTATTTTTACTGAAGAAGAGCTAAGTGCAGAGAAAATGACACTAATGTTATCTAAACTTATTTATAAATGGAACTTTGTCTGTGTGTATGTGTGTGTCTGTGTGTGTGTCCCCGTTACTATAGACTCCGAAACGGCTGAACCGATTTTCTTGAAAATTTACACAGTTGAACTATAAGCGTCTGCGAGCGTTCTTAGCTAGGTTATGTGTCGAGGTACATCCGATAAATATCGAAAATCGATAATCGAAAAAATCGGGTTATAAATGGAGTGGTCCGATTTTAATCAAATTTCATACACTCATAGACAAAGACATAAGAAACGATATTCAAAAGTTTCAAGGTTGCAGTTCTTACAATAGTGCAGAAAATCGACAATATATATATATATATATATAAAAGGCAAGATGTTTGTGTGTGTATCTGTTTATCTGCCTGTATGTCTGCATTTTTTTCAGCCCTTTTATTTTAGTTTTGCTTCGGGTTTGGCTCTATGTAGGTATAATTGTAGTTCTTAATCTCAGCCATGATACCATTTATTCAGAGGACATATTTAACATTCAAAATTCAGTTTACGACGAAAAAACTTATTTCATATCGCTACCAGGAAATCAAAATTTGACTTACATCCATTCATTTTTCTTTCGCTTTAACTGGAAACAGCTATTGATTTTTAGTCTTTCGTGCCAACGTCCAACGAGTCTAAGCTCCAGGACCATGGATTAGTTTTAAAGCTTTCATTACACCCGAGCAACGCCGGGTTATACTGCTAGTTAACTAATATAAATAAGATGATAACATTGTAAATGTTATTATTATCGCTACAAGCTTCAAATCATACTATATTATTTTTCTATTAAATAAATTGCTTTTAAAATATGTCTCCTAAGATTACGGCAATGCCAATGGACATTTGCATAACATATGATGCAATTAGGTGAATACTGATGACGAGGTAATGTATTTTGACAAGGTGTCTATTTCAAGTGGATGTAATAATTACGGGAGATACTCAGTCCTAGTTAAGAGACAGAGTTCGAATTTCAATCGGTTTCGTTACATTCACTTACACAAAATTATCCTTGGGAAAGATATGAATCTACATCATCTCTCTATCTACGGGTTAAATAGAAAAATTTAAAAAAAAAATCATTGTTATTCGCTTAAAAATGTAATGCAATATTCACTAAAAAAATATACTTACAATCTTACGAAATATGTTTCAGTTTTAAATAACCCACATAAGGTTGACAAACCGTAAAAAAGTCGGGTTTCTAATTTATTTTCTGTATTTATGCATTCGAGAAATGTATCCTTATACTGAATGGGCTTTTGCTTCAGAGCAGTGAGTAGAAAGTTCGTCGAGCTAACAACTAAGCGTGGGATGTTCGATTCTTACGCCCTTGTGTCAGGCTTTACAAAGTTTGGCATTTAATAAACTTGTCTAGAAGAATACTTAGCTAATGCGATGGATTCGATCCTAAGTTTAGGATGTTTAGGAAATTCGACCTGTTAGGGTTGTGTATTTGTGTTTATTATTACAGGAGTATTCTACAAAACAATATTAATCTTGCAGTATAAGTAATTTTTCAATTGGAGTAGATAGACTAAACTATCGCCCGGTTCAGGCTCCACCCACATCTATTGAACAGGTGAAGAGGCTCATCCCTTGTTTCTTGTTTAGGATGCGGTTTCCGGTTTTCTTTTTTCTCATCTTCTTCTCACTTCGTCTTTTTTCAATTGGAGTAGATAGACTAAACTATCGCCCGGTTCACGCTCCACCCACATCTATTGAACAGGTGAAGAGGCTCATCCCTTGTTTCCTGTTTAGGATGCAGTTTCCGGTTTTCTCTTTTCTAATCTTCTCACTCTTATGCAGCCCCCTGAACATCAGTGGCGTTACCGCCTTGCTTGGGGTGATATGATTAAAACAAACATCACGCAAGAGTTTACTTTGTTTTATAAAATTTATTCATGTACTGATAAGATGTTATGTTATTTAACCCATAACTGGAGGGAAGAGACTGATTAATACTTTTCCTGCGGATATTTGCATTCACTTATGCGCAAATACTCTTGGGAAAGGTATTAATCCGTCTCTTCCCTCCAGTTATGGGCTAAATAACAGAACAGATTGGGTTCTATAGATTTGATCGGCAACCAGTCTACCGCAGAAAGTAATGGCAACCTACTGCGGGATAATCTTCTGCCCAGTCAGTCATGTCTCGAAAGAGACATGATCGCCCAAAGTGTGGTGTATCACGTATGACACTTAACTGATTGAATGAATATAATAGTTGGAATCATGATTAAGGCGTCTACTGGTCATAAAGTTAGGGATCAGTTTTATATTTTTATGAAGTAATAAACTGACCCCCCCCCCCAGTAATTACTACATAATAATTTAATACATCTCTTCTCCCTCTAGCTATGAGTCAAATAACAGGACAGATTGGGTTCTATAGCCTTGGCTGGCAACCAGTCTACTACAGAAAACAATGGCAACCTACTGCAGGATAATCTTCTGCTCAGTCATTCATGTCTCTTTCGAGACATGATCGCCCAAGCGTGTATGACGTATGGCACTTAACTGACTGACTGATATGATCCACCATACACTAGGCAGGGCCAGATTTCTATGAAGAGAGGCCCTAGGCCAGTCAAATTGTGAGGCCCCTCCAAATCTCTCATTCTCACAAGTAGAAGAAAATAGAAGCGCTAAATTAAACAATTTAAGTAAAGCCTTGGAAGGTGACAAGTGTTTAAAATTACTTAAGGCTTATTTAGAATCGACAATGCATTACGATAACCTGTGTAAGAAAGGACTTTGACAGTGTCAAAAATATTATACATCTTGGTTGGAGACCCCTAGATTTTGAGGCCCTAGGCATCAGCTTGCTAGGCCTATGGATAAATCCAGCACTGGTTGTAGTAAGAATGTGGTATTTTGGTACAAGAAATATTGTATAGTTTGCTTGGGTCAGTGATTGTGGTTAGCTAAGTTTAAGATAAGATTAATGAAGACAAACTTTTCTCTATCCCTCACTTTTTGGCCTTGTGCCTCATTTTTTGTTTTATATAAAAACTAGCAGTATAGCCCGGCGTTGCTCGGGTGTAATGAAAGCTTTAAAACTAATACATGGTCCTGGAGCTCAGACTTTTTGAACGTTGGCACGAAAGACTAAAAAGCAATAGTTGTTTCCAGTTAAAGTGAAACCGTAAACTGAAAGAAAAAATGAATGGATGTAAGTCCAATTTCGATTTCCTCAAATAAGTTTTTTCGTCGTAAACTGAATTTTGAAGGCTAAATAAGTCCTCTGAGTAAATGGTATCATGAGCGAGACTAAGAACAACAATTATACCTACTTAGAGCAAAACCCGAAGCAAAAACTAAAATAAAAGGGCTGACAAAAATACAGACATACAGGCAGATAAACAGACACACACACAAACATCTTGCCTTATATATATATATTATCGGTTTTCTGCACTATTGTAAGAACTGCAACCTTGAAACTTTTGAATATCGTTTCTTATGTCTTTGTCTACGGGTGTATCAAATTTGATTAAAATCGGACAACTCCTATAACCGGATTTGTTTATTACCTCGACACAAAACCTAGCTAAGAACACTGACAGACGCTTATAGTACAACTGTGTAAAATTTCAAGAAAATCGGTTCAGCCGTTTCGGAGTCTATAGGTAACGGACACACACACACACACACACACACACACACACACACACACACACACACAGACAATGTTCCATTTATAAATAAGTTTAGATTGAGATATTGTAAATATTCTTTGGAGTTTTCATTTTAAAATGCTATTCCCCACCTCGACAAATTGTTCGTATGGGACTAGTTAGAACTTCATAGAGATTTTGCGGTATTATAGTGGTTGTAAAACAGGGCCATATTTAAATGAAGAAAGTCCTTAGTTCAGATTGTGTGGCCTTTCCCATTCTCACTAGTAGAGAAAAGAAAAGACCTTTCTTACACATTCTATCATAATGCATTGTCGATTTTAAATAACCCTTCAGTAATTTTAAACACCTGTCACCTTCCAAGGCTTTATTTAAATTGTTTAATTTAGCTATTCTATTGAAGCGCTAAATTAAACAATTTAAGTAAAGCCTTGGAAGGTGACAGGTGTTTAAAATTACTGAAGGGTTATTTAGAATCGACAATGCATTATGATAGAATGTGTAAGTAAGGCCTTTGACAGTGTCAAAAATATTATATGCCTTGGTTGGAGAACCCCTAAATTTTGTGGCCCTAGGCATCAGCTTAGTAAGTCTGTAGGTAAATCTGGCACTGATAACAAGTTGTATTTAATTTTTATTTACCTTCAATAAAAACAAAAAAAAAAAACAAAAAAAAACGCCTAAGGTTTAAAATGCATTAAAAAAAAATTATGCTGGAAAATGCAAGTGTTAAATTTAACAATTTGAGTAAAACCTTTGATGACGATGTATTTAAAATTACTGAAGGGTTGTTTAGAGCCTACACTGTCATAGGCTTTTCTTACAGATGCTGCCATAATGCAATTTCAAAAATATTATATAACTTGGTTGGAGGGCTCCTAGATTTTGAGGCCCTAGGCTTCAGCCTGCTAAGGCTATAGGAAAATCCAGCATTGACCCTTGTTACGTGTTAATTGTAACACAAGAAAAAATAAATATGATTGAGCAAAACTCAAAGCTAAAATACAAACAAATATTTAATTCACAAAACATTACACAAAAATATTTACAAATATACAGTTTGGCATTCAAATCGAGAGACATCTTAAACGTATAGTTTACTACTGCCCGGTGAAGTGTTACGAGGAAGAGAAGGGGAAGTAAGTTGTCAGATATCTTTCCTGTTAAGTTGGCGGGGATGTTAAGTGCTATACATTTTGGAAATCCTTAAATGCGTATATAAAGTTTAATTATTGGCTTGGTCAATGAAAGAGGCAAAAATATGTATTTACCCAGATAATTCCATGAGGTTTTCTTTCAGGTTTTAGTTGTTCGGATTTTGTCTGTAAAATTCTTTCGGCTGGATCTCGATCCTAGAATTTTTGCCGGAGTTGATATGACAGCAAAATACTTTTAACTACTCTTTCAAGTTTTTGTTTGTCGTCGACTAGAAATATTCTTTCGGCTGGAATATTTCCTTGAATCGAAACCGGTGCTGATGAGGTCAGCACATCCTTTTATCAACTGTTTCAAGTTTTAGTTTTTTGTCGTTGACTTAGGGATACTTTCGGCTGGATATATATCCTGAATCTACCGGAGCTGTAGTGGTCAACCCATCCTCCTATCAACTAACAGCTCCGTGCCCCAAACCTACTTTTATAGGGACTAACACCTAAGTTGCATATTTCTAGAACTTTTAGAACTCTCTGGAACGTTCTACAAACTTCCAAACGTTCTATTTTTAATTTCATTATTTTTACGACTATTTCCTGAATTAAAACTTTTTTGGAATAACACGTAGGACTCAATAGAGTCCTTTACTCCATTTTTTAGATATTATTAATATTTTTATATATAAATGCATTCTCGTAACACCCTAGGTACAAACGAATCAATGTAAACATGTATATATAAATCTTTTTAAAAATACATTTCAGCACGTGCTTACTGATGCTGCAATAAAGTACCCGTTTGATCCTGCCCACGTGATTCGACAAGAGTGTCAAATATCAACATTTCAGGACGCCTATTTCGTCAGTGAGTCTTTTTACGAAGCCAAAGAGAAACTCAGGTAATTCGTGACCCCCAATCAACCCGCTAAAAAAAAAAGAAAGAAAAACAAGGCGGACCTGAAGGAGTCTACCACCACCTTTAAATTTGTTGTTTTTCATTTTATTTTTACTTTTTTCAGTGCAATCTTATCGATTACACTCGATTGACAAAAACAAAAAACAAAATTTTGGAAAAATTTTAATCTTTTAACAATTTTAGTTGGGGTTGGGGGCTCAGTTTTTCATACAACGTTATAGTAAAATCGATCCTCCATTTTGGAAACACTCGCCGGTATGACACCACCACCACCTGTAAATTGGTTGATTATCAATTTGTTTTGCTTTTTTCAGTGCAATCTTATCGATTAAACCCTAAACTTCCCGATTAACAAAAAAATTTGTAAAAATTTCAACATTTAAACAATATTGGTGAGGGGTCAGTTTTTCATGCAACCTTAAATCGATCCTGTGCAATTACCCTTTTTTTTGCTTGCGCATATTCAACAACTGAATCCTTTGTGAAAGTTTTGAATAAAGCCATTCTTGGAGTTTCTGGAGAAGATGCCATCGTAAGAACTGAAGAAAACTTGAAAAAGACAAAAACAAGACCAACAACTCGTCCCCAGAAAAAACCAAAACAAAGCGACCTCAACGCGAATGGTTCCAAAATAGAGTATCGATTTACTATTACGTTGTATGAGAAAGTGAACCCCACCCCTAAAATTGTTTAAATATTGAAAGTTTTTCAATTTTTTTTTTTCATAATCGGAAACTTTATGTAATTATCGATAAGACTGCTCTGAAAAAAAGTAAAAAAAAAAAAAAAAAAAAATGAAAAACAACAAATTTAAAGGTGGTGGTAGTCTCCTTCAGGTCCGGCAAAAGGTGGTGGTAGTCTCCTTTCGGTCCTCCGAAAACAATTATATTTTCTAATGAATGGCATAACGATAAAAATAAAAAAAATATAATAGAAATAAAAATTGATAATGAACATAAATGATACTGATTTTTACGATTAAAGTTAATAATATTGATTCGATTTCAAAATCTATAACAGCAGGAGATTCAAATAATGAAGAAAAAAATACCATTTGAAAAGCATTCTTATGAGAATAAACATGATATTTTTTTTAGTTTCATGTTTATGCTTCTATTGTGGGGTCTCCCCTTTTTCCATGATAATGGACTCGACTTGAGTATACATATACTTCTGCTACGACAGTTACAGACTCCGACAGATACCGAGAGCTACCGGAATATACCGAACGATACCGAGATTTCACGGAGAATACAGCGTCGGTAGTTCATAGTAGCTTTGGGCTCCACTCAACCAGAATATTATTACACAGCACCCGTCAGTTTACTAAACATACTATGGCTTCACTTCAGAGACTTGTATATATCCTTCCTACTAACCGTATTCCTGGGTTACTAACCTCCCTTCAATTTTGTATCCTTTACGTTAATATACTTATTTTTCCATCTCAAATTCTGGTTGTTGTTCCTTTATTTGGGGCGGTTCCTATTCCCAGGATCCACAACAGTTTCAAAGGTGAGAATCTTTTCCGTTAATACACTCCAAAAAGACGTGTACCTATATTTTATCGATAATTCGAAGGCGTTCGACAAAGTACACTACAAAGAATTGATAGAAATGCTCGGCAACCTCGACATATTTGAGAAAGACATAAGAGTAATTAAGAATCTCTACTGGCAGCAAACCGCCTACATACGAACAGGTAACGAATTCAGCAGCTATGCAAAGATAGAAAGGGACGTTAGACAAGGATGTGTCTTTTCACCGGATTTATTCAACTTATACAGCGAGACTATTCTGAGGAGCTTAGATGTTATGCCAGGATTCGTCATCGGAGGCTACGATTTGAACAGCATAAGGTATGCAGATGATACAGTGCTGATAGCAGACACGGAAAGAAACTACAAGCCTACCTACGGAACATAGATGAAGAGAATGACAAGAAAGGACTACAAATAAATTGCAAGAAAACTAAATGCGTGGTCATCAGCAAAAAGAGCAGCCCGACATGCCAAATCCAGGCGGGGGATATTAAAATCAAGCAAGTACAAAAATTTAAATACCTGGGAAGTGTTCTAACAGAAGACGGAAAATGCAACACAAAGATCCGAAGGCGAATTGGAATAACGAAGGACGCGTTCCAGAAGTTGAGTAGAGTATTAAGAGACAGGAAAATTTCGCTAGAAATAAAGAAGAGAGAACCGGATTGTTATGTGATGTCAGTTCTTCAATATGGCAGTGAATGCTGGCCAATATCACAAAGATGAAGGAAAAATTTGAAGTAACTGAAATGTGGTTCTACAGAAGGATGCTGGACATAAAGTGGGGGATCAGTTCCATATTACAATCAATACATAAACTGACCCCTCACTTTGTGGCCAGAGCAGTTTCTATACCGTTATATTCCTGTGATCCAAAGGCACAAGGATTCATTCCAGGAGCTGAGAAGAGTACTAAGAAACAGAACAATTTCGATAGAAACAAAGAAGAGAGTACTGGATTGCTATGTGATGTTAGTTCTTCAATATGGCAGTGAATGCTGGACAATATCTTCAAAGATGAAGGAAAAATTTGAAGTAATTGAAATGTGGTTCTACAGAAGGATGCTGCGGATATCATGGATTGAGCATGTGAGCAATGATGATGTTTTGGAAAGGATAAAAACGAAAAGGAACTTAATACTGAGCATCAGAAAGAGACAGCTAATGTTCCTGGAACATGCAATGAGGAAAGAGGGCTTGAAGAATCTGATACGCACAGGGCAGATAGAAGTAAAAAGAGACAGAGGAAAGCAACGGATAACATATTTGAAGGGCCTGATCGGGTGGATGGCAAAACAGGGGTTGCGAGATGTTACAGGAGAAAGCCGCTAGGGATAGGGAGATGTGGGAGGCCATGATCGCCTACGTCCTGAAAGGACAAGGGACATAGAAGAAGAAGAAGAATATCGAGTTACATATCGTTTTGAATAGGAGCGTTAAAAATAACACAAAAATAACTTACGACGTAACAGACAAAACGTAAGGTAAAGCCAACAACACCAGAAACAGAAACACATTTAAAATGGCTATAGACGTAGTTGAAAGCGCTTATGCCAATAAAAATGATGAAGAATTTTTGCACGCCTTACACCTACAAAACTGAAAATTGTAAGTATGCTGGAAAAACGTTATTACAAATTAACTGAATCTTCCATGTCGGCCGTATTTAATGAATATATTTACTCATATATGTATGAGGTCTGAAGCGTATTCATCCATTTTGATTATGCCGACAAAAAGTTCCATGATCTTCAGAAATATTGGCAATTAGTCAGAAATCTAACAACACATGTATCCGGAAATATGCAGTCAACATCTATCTATCTATCTATCTATCTATCTATCTATCTATCTATCTATCTATCTATCTATCTATTATACTAGCATCATAGCCCGGCGTTGCCCGTGCAGCTGAGAACATTTTTTTAATTAGATGATTAATGCAACGTGTTGCGATTTCCGAGCGCTTGTAGTCACCGCTTCACTTTAAAACTCAGTTATATAAAAAATAATTATATAAAAAATTGTTGTTTAAAAATTGTTCAAAAATTGCATTAAAAAATCTATTTTCTTTTGATTTGCGTGAACGTGAGTTGATGTTTTGTGTGACATTATAAACAACATTGCGTTTGTTTTTGTTTCAAAATTACGGGGGAAAATATTGACATTTTTTGTTGACTAAATGAATTTAACATAAAAATAAAAAATAATTTATTTTTACTGAAAATTAGAAATATAAAAACTATTACGCTCTCAGTTCAGAAATTTTCGAATAACATTTAAAAATGGAGACATTTAATATTAGAAGAAAAATTACATTAATGCCACACGAATTACAGACAGTTGATTTCCTGCATGAAATATTTAGCGAAAAAAGAGCTTTTTTTAATTTTATTTTCTGAACTATGAAATATTAAATCTGAAAAAAAAAGACTTAAATAATTAAATTAACCACTTTTTTTTTTTTTTACATATTTTGTTTTTGTTTGAAAAAATACTTTTTTAAAAAATATTTCTTTTGTTTCAAAATTACGGGGAAAAAATTGTTGACCAAATGAATTTTTAAAACGTCGGAATTAAAATTAATTATAAAGGCTCATTGTTTTATTTTTTAATAAAAAATATTTTAGTCGCGTTTGACACGTGATTTGATTTCTGTGATGTAATGTAGCAACCAACTTAGATCTTAGATGTTTTACGGAAGCAAATGTAAACAATCGGCTCCATTGGCCAAAGAGTACGAAAGGGAATATTGTCGAACTTAAACTCAATAAGTATGTGTCGACCTGGCTTCCCTGTAGATATGTGTCCCTAGAAAGTTTGAATGGCGTAGCTTAAAAAATGTAGGCGTGCATTGGGAACAGTCACACACAGACTCACAGATTGCCTTTTTTATATATAGATTATTATTAGAGGTTATATATATATCGGTACTGATTTGATCGCACTGGACGAGTCTATTACAATATTGTTAAATCTCCTCTTCTCTGACTTACTGTTGTTGATGGATAAAAATGTTTTTTTTCTTTTTCGTTTTAGAGTCGCTTAGAGTTATTTTTATTTTTTTTGTTTTACGATTTGTAGATCGGCGACATTTGACGAGATATCTCGTCAGCGGCACAACGACAATCATTGTTCTTATTTTCATCATTATAATTGACGATGAATTCACTATCCAATTCACAGCGAGATCCAGCGAGATATCTCGTCGGCCAAATGTGATTAAAATTAAACAAAAAAAAAAGCAACATAAACTTTAAAATTATTATCCGTGTTACAAACAAATAGTCAAATTAATTTCGTCTTTCTTCTTATTTTTTTAACAGAGAATTCGCCTTGAACCTGAAGTCACCTTACACGGTGTCTTATGACCCCTACACGCAGACAGTGGAAGTATTGGACAACATGAAGAGCATTAGTCACTTGGTTAGTAAGGTGAGAGGTGAGCTGTACACGATCTCAGATGCTCTCAACAAAATGCAGAGCCGGAAGACGAAGAAAAGAACCGTTATAGAGCATGAAAATGGCGGCTTCAATGGAAAATAGGAGTGAATCGCAGCTTGCAGCAAGAAGTTGTTCTTTTATCACCTTAATAGTTAGACCTACCTTAGCCATTGTTTCTGTTAGCCGAAACAATTGCAAGAGAGTTATTTTGCTTGTTCAAAGTAGATATTTACAATTCTTGAATTTTACAAGTATACAAGAAGCGAATTTGCGATCTCTTTACAAGACTCGTGTGTTAACCTTTGTGCTACGGCGGTGCTTAAAAGTATTTTGTAAAAAAAAAAAAAAAAAAAATCAGAAAGAAAGAAAGAAAAAATATAAATGCATAAACCGAATTAAAAATGCTTATAGCAATCAAGCCAGGGAAGGAAGTCAGGTTCTTAACAGGCCTCTACATCCCTCCATTTTGTTTTGACTAACTCATATTCCGTAGGTTATGTAAACACGGAGAGTAGAGCAGGTAAAATGATTCTGTAAACACAACACAGACAAAGAAATTAGTCTGACAATACATAATATATTTCTTATTTAATTATTTATTTTTAACTAATATCTTCATCTCTGCTTATTATTATTATTATTATTATTATTATTATTATTATTATTATTATTACAACGTAAATTTTATTGTTTAGTCTTTCTTTGGTACATGTTTCATACGGTTGTCATATTTTGTCTCTTCGGCAAGAACACCACGGTTCCCAATACTAAATTTGGTGTTAGCGAGAGAATTACCAAACATGAGTAGGTAGCATTTTACATTATTACCAGTCGGTCAAAATTAGCGAACATGTCGACCTCATGGTTCTTAACAGCCAATATCCTATAAGGTAAAATGTTATTGTCACTAGCGATATCAGGTGGATGGAGATTAACCATTACTTATCCAAGTGAAGGTCGAATAACTAAAAACATTGAACCATTGCGTAAATAAATACACAATCGGTAATTTTCTCAATTGTTAAATGATAGTTAATTTGTTATTTCATCTTGGTTTGATGTCTTAAAGAAGGAAAGCAAGATCTTTGTAGTGTGTCCGAAGCCTTCATTTTACATTAACAGGATAATTTTATAAGTGGGTTCGATCGTAATTGAGTGCTTTTGAAATACAGCTTTGTGTAAATATTGCTGGCTTTGCCTAAAAGTTAAGTATTAGTTTACCAACTGGTTTTGATTTCAAGCAACTCAGAAACTAAAATGTTGAAATTCTGTGTTGAGAATGATTTTTAAGAAAACGTTGAAAGATTGTCAGAGAACTGAATACGTTGTGGTGAACGTTTAGAGGTCGAGTATCATCTTAAGATTGGCCTAGTCCATTAAATAGCTGTTGTTTCTTATGAAAAAACGAAAACAAACGGATAACATGAATTTGTATGAAGACAATAAGTTTAAAGGAACGTAAGAAAAATCATTGAAAGAACCTCTAGCAGATTTAATTAACGTTGTATTGTAGGATAAATGATTTAATATATATTTTTGTACATCCTCAATTGATCAAGCAATGCTTTGAATCGTCGTAGGAAAATTGGTGACTTACTATAGATAAGGTGATGCATTTGAAAAATTGTTAAAATAAATACAAAACCATGCCGCTTCGGTGGAACTGGGTAATGATTAGTACACTAGTACTGTTGACTGTTAGTCACGGGGTGCCTTATACTTGTGTCCTAGTGCTAAGATAACTTTATGAAAATAAATGCATAGTTATTTTATTTGTTTTTTTTTTTATTTTCCCAAAACATTGAAGAGGTTGAAAACATTTAGTAGAATGTTTCATGAACGTTTATCCAGTGATGTTCATTGAAAGGGTTAGTAAATTCGTTTTCCATTAAATTCTTCTTTTAATAATTTTCCCCAAAGCAAGCGATATTGTTACTAAGACGCTAAGAAGAAGACAATAAAAGAACGGATTCCAAGAAGATATAAGATGGCAATACAGTCACTAAGACGCAAGGGGGGTTACTGGTTGAATAAGAAGTCAGAAAGAAAAGGCAATAAAAGAACAGGTTTCAGGAAGATATAAGGTGGTAATAATGCCACTAAGACGCAAGGGGGGGGGGTTACTGGTTGAATAATAAGTTAAAAGAAAAGGCAATAAAAGAACAGGTTTCAAGAAAACAGAAGATAGCGATTGACGTTCAGTTTAAACTTTTGAAGGATGTAGGTGACAGGGACGTAAGAAGTCGAGTTCCACAGACGAGAAGTGCGAGGGAAGAAACTATTAGAAAAGAACTTACGGTTACATTTAGCCATTTCAGCGGCAAAACAATGAGACCTAATTGCTAATCTGGCAATACTCTATACCGACGAGTTTCCTTCTGTGATAGACTTTTTTGTCCATCAGAGTCAGTAATGTTATCCTTTTGCCGTGATATATATATACTTATCACTTTAGAATATGTGCAAATTACAAACTACTATAAAATTGTACATGTTGATTATTATTAACTACCTGATGAGACATTGTTCTTTCAATAGCGAAACAAAATGTACAGTTTTGTAGTAGTTTATAGTTTGCACATGTTCTAAGGTAATAATTGATAATAAATATTCATTGCTCTATTTTTATATTGAGCACTATTTCAAATTAATGTTTTGAACGTTGCAATTATTTTCTTCGTTCTTATTCATTTGTATATATTATTTCTTCGTTCTTATTCATATATATATATATATATATATATATATATATATATATATATGAAGACGAAAGGAAAAACTATTCTTAGCCAGTGTGTTTCCCGCTCCGAGGAACATTATCATGGCAAATATAGGATGTATTTTGATGCACGTGTTTATATAGAGTAGCAAGGGGTCTTTTTGGTTTATCAATGCTTTTAAATTTGAGCACATCCATCAGGTGATTGAAAGCCAAAATACAAAATACTTGTTAGAAAATAAATTTAATATTTAGCTATTATTCTAAATATTAAATTTATTTTCTAACAAGTATTTTGTCTTGTTAAAGCATTTAAGAGAGAGAGAGAGAGAGAGAGAGAGAGAGAGAGAGAATTAATGGATTGCATACTTCTAATAATCTGACATGTTCTTTACTGCTTCAGGCGTTATATTTAGTAGAAAACCCTATTTGAGTAGACGCTCTGTTTATTTTTAACAGAGTTTATTTAAACTACGGACTGTATAACTCAATCAGTCAGTTAAGTGCCATACGTGATACACGCTTTGGGCGATCATGTCTCTTTGGAGACATGACTGACTGGGTAGAAGATTATCCCGCAGTAACTTTCCATTGCTTTTTGAGGTAGACTGGTTGCCAACCAAGGCTATAGAACCCAATCTGCCCTATCATTTAACCCATAATTGGAGGGAAGAGACGTATTAATACCTTTCCCAAGGGTATTTGTGCGTAAGTGAATGCAAGGAATTCAAGTGGAATTCGAAATCGGCTCTCCGATTTGTCGTTCCGAGTCGTTATTCACTGCACTACAAAGCACATTCTTTCTTTTGTTACCCAGCCCAAACTTTGCTCTGTCATCCATTTGATCAAGCCCAAAAAGTAAGTCACACGTTGTTTTCCCCTGTCTCTTTTTTTTTCTATCTGACCGGTAAGTATCAGATTCTCCAAGCCGTCTATCCTCATTACATGTCCCAGGAACCTCAGCTGTCTTTTCCTGATGTTCAGTATTAATTTCCTTTTCGTTTCCATCCTCTCCAAAATCTCATTGTTGCTCACGTGTTCGGTCCATCTAGCAAACTATTATTAATGGAGAATGTGTTCGGTCCTCCTCTGGAGGCTCTGGTCTTATGGCAGGGTAATTTCTACTGAGTAAATTCCCAGTGCACACCACTAGCAGAAATACGATCAAAGAGAACGTTATAAATATTTATAATAATTAATAGAATATTCTATCATTTGGAATAATGTGACCATTTTGTAAAGAAATTCTTCTGCTTACAAAACAAAAATCTTAAAAAATAATCGTTTAAAAAAATCTTTCTCCCCCCCCCCTCTCTCTCTCTCTTTCACCGTCTCTCATTTTCTCTTTCTCTTTTCACGTTTCTTTCCTTGGCTATCTTACTCTCACTCATTCTCCCGCTCACTTTTCTTGTTTTCTTCCTCCTTTCTTTCTCTCTCTCTCCCTCTTCCTCTTTCTTTCGCATGTTCTTTCTTCACATCTTTCTTCTCTCTATTTCTCCTGCTCTCTCTTTCTTTTTCCTTTTCTCTTTCGGTTTTTTTTCTCCATTTTTATTTGTTCTCTAATCTTTCTCTCTTGATTTATCTCTTTTTCGTTCTTTTTCTTCCACTCCTAATCCTCCTCCTTCTCTCTTTAGAGAAGACGACTTAAGTGATATTAACTTAATTAAATAATAATAATAATAATAATAATAATAATAATAATAATAATATGGCTTGTCCAGTGGATTGGAACATATCAATCAAGGAATTTAAAAAACTATCAAAGTGTAAAGACCTGGAAATTAAAATAGAAAAAAATGTGGAAATTAGAAAACGAAAGTAGTACCAGTGATAGTAGGTGCACTTGGAATTATAAAAAAGTAACTAAGCAACACATTGAAAGAATATCTGGATATCTCAGTTTAAGAGATTTACAAAAATGTCTTGTTAAGTACAGCCTACTCTCTAAAATAAAACTTTGTCCATGTAACGCTAGTATTGTTATGGGAGGTACTAAAACAAAAGAATTATAGTTATAACAGTCAAACACTAGTTGCCTTAGGGTTTTTTTTTCCTGCAGACTTGGTAGATAGTTTGACCAAAGCAGAAATCGAATTATGATGAAAATGACAATAATAATAATAATAATAAGAAGAAGAAGAAGAAGAAGATGTCACCATTCTGTAGGATTACACTATCTACACAAACAGAAAAAATTGAAGCAAATAGGCCGGACATTATTGCTAAAAACCAGAAAGAAAAAAAAACTTGCCGATTAATTGATATGGCTTGTCGTGCGGATTGTGACATAGTAACCAAGTAATTCGAAAGTATGTCAAAATATAAAGGCCGGGAAATTACTATAGAAAAAAATGTGGAAATTGAAAACAAGAATCGTATCAGTGATAGTGGGTGCACTTGGAATGATAAAAATGGAACAAAACAACACATTGAAAGAATCTCTTGAAACCCCAGCTTAAGAGATATACAAAAAAAATGTATTGTTAAGTACAGCCTACACACTAAGGAGAACTTTGTCTATGTAAGGCTAGGATGATGGGGGAGATAGAAAAAACATGAAATGGAGCCATAACAACACGCCACGACCTGCCTTAGGTCTTCCCGCAGACTTGGTTGGTAGTGCGACCATAGCAGAAATAAAAATATGATGAAACATGACAACATAATAATAATAAACTCACCTTGACGTTTTTGTTTTCTAATTTTTAAATTAAAAAATAAAATTCCTTTTTTTTTTAAAATTTTAAACCGTTAAAAATTGTCTAACGGTAAAACACCAAATTAAAAACAAGATGGTAGAACTATAAACATACATTGTATGAATTTCTGATAGAAATCTTTGCAATTATCCCATGAATTCTTTGAACTTATATTCTCGTCCTGGTTGGTTTTATCCAAACTTTTCGACCGATGCCTTCTATAGTCACATTCATGTATAGGGTCTTCGAAAGTAGGTAAACAGTAAGTATTATACCAACACGTTTTGTGCACACGTTTTCTTTTTAATTACTGTCTGCATGCTTTTGCATAACTCTGTATATAATTCACACTTCTTACGTACGATTGATTCAAATATGAGAATATGAATACTCAGATCTTTTTGTATTTGTAATCATTTAACTCCAAGCAAAACAGGAACGCTACTAGTGTACAGGGGGTTACACTGAGAGAGAGAGAGAGAGAGAGAGAGAGAGAGTTATGGTGAAACACCTATTCTATAGTGAATAGACTTTCCCACCTAATTTAAGTAGGAGTAGTAAGAGGAACGAGGGTCAGTCGATGTTGGACGATAGTAGTCGACAGTCGAATACGAAAGTAGCCAGCGACCTGGCAAGATTACATTGCGTAATACATATTATATCAAGTTCATAACGTTTTGTACGTCGAACCTATTAGGGCCGACTTTAGCACAAATACTAGCCTCCACTGCGAAAATAACTCCACAACAGAGAGAGAAAACAAAGTACAGGAGATGTCGAAGAAAGGATAAGAGAAGGAAGTGAATCAAGGAGATAGAAGATGGCAGTTGACGTTGCATTTAAACTTTTGGGGATTGTAGCTATCAGGGAATCAAGCAAACGGAAGAGAGTTTCACAAACGGGAAGTGCGAAAAAAGAAACTGTTAGAATAGAAGTGGGAGTTACTATAACAATCGCTAGTATGTCCTCCTTTACCCGAACCAGTTACACATTTGAAGAAGGCATTGTCTGAAACGCCGGGAAATAACCAAGAAAGATAAAATATTCACCCGAAAAAGAGTGGATTAATCAACAGATGTTTGAGTGCACTGATGTTAATTATTATGATTGTTAACTTTGGTTATCACAAACACTGGATGCTGGTTGTAGAGCAGGGACTAACAGCTAATCTCGCAGACCATTGACAGTTCCCACCTTACTTTGTACTGCATAATGCTGTCTCTTGTGCAGGATCGAGTCAAACGGGTCGCTTATAGTAGAATGATGCTTAGTAAACTTTACTCGTAGACCATCGTTGTTTTAGTGAAACTAGTTCTCACTCTTGCATTGTACGAAAAAGTAAGCAAAGTTTAGTAGAGCCCGAGCCTGTCATAGAGCAATGGTTAGCACAGGCCTTCTCATAGAAAATATTTTAAAAAGTTCCTAATATAAATTAAATTATCTGGCCGACTTGAACGACCGACACTCCATCCATCGTAATTATTTGGCTTTTCATTCTTTTTTAATTTTTTAAATTCATTCTTATCGATTAGACCCTAAACTTTCATATTAGCAAAAAAAAAAAAAAAAAAAAAAAATTGGAAAAATTCAATATTTAAAGATTTTTAAGGCGTGCTCAGTTTCTTATACAACGTTCTAGTAAATCGATCCCCCATATTGGGAGCACACGCTTTGGGGTCGAGTAAAAGACAATGACGAGTTGTTGCCCATTTTTTTATTAGAAAACTTGTAGGAAATTAATAAAATATACCGTTTTTTGGGGGGGATCGATTTCTTAGAACGTTGTATGAGAAACTGAGCACCCCCTAAAAATATTTAAATATTGAATGTTTTCCATTTTCTTTTTTTGTTTGTTTTTTTGCTAATCTGAAAGTTTAGGGTCTAATCGATAAGAATTCACTGAAAAAAAGTAAAAAAAAAAAAATGAAAAGCAAAAAAATTACAGGGGGCTGCCGGTCGTACGGGTTCGCCAGTTATTTAAATGTTTCTCAAAATTAATGATTCCAAACACTGAATTAAGAAACTGTATTTGTATTTTCACTGAGTTTATCTTTGATTTTTTTTATTTTATTGGCAAACAACAATTTCGAGACAATTTTCAACATACTAAACTTTAAAATGTAACTGCTTATGATGGAACAGGGATCAAACGAATTTAATAATATCAAGAATTATCTTTAGGAAAAAATAAATTCTCCCTCCCAAAAAGTAAAAAATCAAGATCTAGAAATTGTAGCAATCGTCTAACATTATAGAATTCGGAGTCTATGGAATTGTGTTTTCGTATAATCAGACGAATGAAAATTGAGGAGGGTCTTCTGCGTGTATGGGCTGCATCTCATTTCTCGCTACTCTCTTACGGTAAATGCTATGGCCATATATCAGCAATTTTATTCTCTTCGGATGAGTACATCCTTAATATTTAAGCGTTTGGCTTTGTGATTTGTTCATAGTTCACGTAAATACGAGTTGAACTGGATACTTGATTCTTGTGTGTAAAAGCTTAAATAAGATATAAAAAAGGAAAAACAAGCAAACTAAACAATACATATTACATTTTTATGAAATAAATATTTGTTATTTTCTTCTTCTTCTTCTATGTGCCTTGCCCTTTCAGGATGTAAGCGATCATGGCCTCCCACATCTCCCTATTCCTAGTGGCTCATAGCACGCTTTCTTCTGTAATATCTCGCAACCCCTGTTCTGTCATCCAGCCGATCAGGCCCTTCAAATATGTTATCCGCTGCCTTCTTCTGTCTTTTTTCCCTCTATCTGGTCTGTCAATATCAGATTCTCCAAGCCCTTCTTCCTCATTGCATGTCCCAAAAACTTCAGTTGTCTCTTCCTGATGCTCAATATTAATTTCCTTTTCGTTGCCATTCTTTCCAACACCTCATCATTGCTCACATGCTCGGTCCACGATATCCGCAGCATCCTTCTGTAGAACCTCATTTCAGCTGCTTCAAGTTTTCTTTCATCTTTGATGATATTGTCCAACATTCTCTGTCATATTGAAGAACTGACATCACATAGCAATCTAGTACTCTCTTCTTTGTTTCTAGTGAAAGTTTCCTGTGTCTTAATACTTTACTCAGCTTCTGGAACGCGTCTTTCGCCATGCCAGTTCCCCTTCGGATCTCTTTGTCGCACTTTCCATTTTTTTATTTTAATTGTTTTTAAAAATAGTCAGAGTATTTTGCATGTTAAATAAATAATAAAAACTCTAATTGTTCCCACAAAATTAATGAAAATTTTTGTAATAATTTACGCACCCAAGTAAAACCAACTGTAATTTGTGACCCCTGACCTGATTGCACTTCTGCCCAAAATTTGGTTTCAATAGGTCAATGTATGGCTATTTTAATGGGTGTGATGGACGGAGAGACTAACAGATGTCACAGAATTTTATTCAACGTTGCAATGATGACCGAAATGTTGTGATTTCGTTTTGTACAAGTTTTTGTGTAACCATATGAGAAACCTTAATTAAATTTACCAAACTAGTTAAATTAGCATGCAAACTATATATAGTGTCTCAAAATCCAAGTCCATGTTTTAGTGTTCGTATGACTAAACAAGAAACTAGCAATTCTCTGTCTCTCTCTCACACACACACACACACACACACACACACACACACACACACACACACACACATATATATATATATATATGCACACACACACACACACACACACACACACACACACATACATATATATATATAAATATACTACCGGCCATAATTATTAGGCCACCCCAGTTTAAAAGAATTAATGATGTATTTCATACTATTTTTAGTATTTATTGCCAAGTGGATAATTCTAAATGAAAATAGAATCGTTCTTTTGTTAATACTGCACAATAACATGTGCATCAAATGCAGTGTTTTGGTGTCCAGTTTTTGTGCTCTCTTCCCCACGCTAGTCTCTTCTTCTTATTGGTTGGCCGAAGCAAAGGCTTCCTGGCTGCCTTGTAAAATTTTGCAAAGTAATAATTACAAAAAACCATTCTATTTTCATTTAGAATTATTATTATTACATATATTTTTTAAAAACTGGGGTAGCCTAATAATTATGGCCGGTGGTGTGTGTATATATATATATATGTGTGTGTGTGTGTGTGTGTGTGTGTGTGTGTGTGTGTATGAATAGGAATGAAGAAAATAATTGCAATGTTCAAAACATTAATTTAAAACAGTGCTCAATCTAAAAATAGAAAAATAGAGTAAAGAATATTTATTATTATTACTTTAGAACATGTGCAAACTACAAACTACTATATATATATATATATATATATATATATATATATATATATATATATATATATACTTTTGAACATGTGCAAAATACGAACTACTACAAAATTGTACATTTTGTTTCGACATTGAAAGAACAATGTATCATCAGTTGGTTAAACGTTTATTGCCATCATTATTAACTACCTGATGAGACATTGTTCTTTTAATGTCGAAACAAAATGTACAATTTTGTAGTAGTTCGTATTTTGCACATGTTCTAAAGTAATAATAATAATAATAATAATAATAATATATATATATATATATATATATATATATATATATATATATATATATATATAAAGTTGAATATATGGATCGGAATCCTACAAGATGAATAGAATAAGTAAAGTACAAGTAGGAAAAAAGTGTCCGTGACACGTATCTGACCAATGAAACTATACCTCAATCGACATAGTGTCTCTTGGGTTTTTAAATCATTCGTCTTTAATAAATCTCTGAAGAAGCTTGTTAAAGTGAAACGTTAGATTAAAGACACTTTTTTCCTACTTGTTCTGTACTTCTTATATATGTATATAAGAGTGTTTCACTAATTATCAGCCGTAAAGTGGTTGTTCTATAAGCCTTGTTCTTTTAGAATATAGGCGATCACGGCCCTCCACAACTTTCTATCTTGTGTGGTTTTTAGAAGTTTTTCTCCCTTTTCCAAGTTGCCCGCCCCATTTCCGCCATCCATTCAAACAAGTTTGTCCGGTAGGCGTCTGTCTTATTTCCTCTATCTTAGACTCCCTAAGCCCCGTGAGGGTTAAGTTTACGAAGTCGTTCTTTCTTATTTTATAACCAAGGCATTTCAGCTGTTTTTTCCTGATTCTGAGTAGAAGTGTTTTTCTGATGTCATTTACTTTCTTATTCTTGACTCGATCTATCCATAGAATTCTCAGCATCCTTCTGTAGAATCACATTTCTGCTGCCTTCAGTTTTGTTTCTCATTTATGGGGGGTATTTTTTCAATAGGGTTCTCTTCTTTTGCAGTTATACATAGTCAGGCATCCACCGCGTTTGGTTAGATCTTCAGTAAAAAAAAAACTACTTTTAGTTCGACACTTGGCAAAATACGCACCGTTTCCGTCTTTCGTATGTTGCTCAGTTATAAATCGATGGTCTCTTAAAACTTTTTTGAGGGGTTCAAGCGATTAGAAATCTAAGAGTCCAATACCAAGAATCTAAATAGGATGATCTCAGTTGCTGACGTTGTTTGAATTTCGTGTTAAACAGCATTTAGGTTTATCTCTTCATGCAAAAGCAAAAAACCTTTTCACAACAAACTTCTGTACTTTGTTCCAAACTGCAGAATCACACTGTAATTAATATATGCCCTGTTGAATGTTGATCAGCCATTCCAGCAATGGTTTTATATGTCAAAAAATAATATTCGTTTATTCGACGTGTAAGCAACTGAAATGTGGTTCTACAGAAGGAGGCTGCGAATATCATGGATCGAGCATGTGAGCAATGATGAGGTCTTGGAAATGATGGAAACAAAAAGGAAATTAATACTGAACACCAGGAAGAGACAGCTGAAGTTCCTGAGACACGCAATGAGGAAGGAGGGCTTGGAGAATCTGATACTAACAGGCCAGATAGAGAGAAAAGGAGACAGGGGAAAGCAACGGATAACGTATTTGAAGAACCTAATCAGGTAGATGACGGAACGAGGGTTGCATGGTGTAACAGGAGAAGGTGTGCTCAGAGCCACCAGGGATAGGGAAACATGGAAAGCCATGATCGCCTACGTAGCCGGAACGCAAAGGCAACGACGCATTAGCGACAGCAGATACACCACAATTCCACAAGCGTTCGCTGAATCAATCGAAAGAAAAAATGTGTAAAAATTATTAGTGACTCTATCTATCTATCTATCTATCTATCTATCTATCTATCTATCTATCTATCTATCTATCTTGTTTGCTCATTGCAAGGTCCAAGAGCCACTAAAGGTAGAGATGTACCGAATGAGGTTGTTCTGCGAATGTAAGAAGAGTAAGAGGTAGGAAGACCAGATGATGAGTATATGTAGGAAAAATAAGGGTTACCCTTCGATTTGAGGAGGTGAAGAATGCAGTGATCGGGTACGCATTCTCTAAGGAGTTTCTGTTCCATAAAGAATTAGCTCTCAGGAAGAAGTGGTCAGAATAGAATTCTTCTTAGACGGAGGGAATGGAGTCGATTCGTCCTCGTGTGTATGGCATGGCGGGCCTTAGTGGTAAAGGCCTGAATTGGTAGAACTAATGAATGTTGCTCGTCAGAACATTTGCCATAGAGATAGCCGTATATCAACAAAAGGCTCGCGACTTTTAGTCTGGGAAAATGAAGTATATATATATATATATATATATATATATAACGTAGCACACTTGGTATACTTTCCAGGTACATTCCGATAGAAACGAACTCAAAAGAACTCAATGTTAAATTCATTTTAACAGAGTAATATAATTTAAAAGATATTTTTTATTTACTACGATTTCAATGGGTAATACATATTTCACCGCATGATGATGTTATTATAGCGGCTCGTCAGACACAAATGGTACAACAGTTGATCCTCAAAATATCCCCCCCACCCAAATTATTTTACGCAGACGCTCACATATCCATATTTAGAATAGACATTTGTAACGGTTATTTACGAAATATATATGTATTGAGCACTGAAACTTCGTAGCTTCTGAATTGTGCAATGCTATCATTATAACAATAACAATAACAATAATAAGCACTATGTATCTATGAATGCTCTCCTTCTGTATTGAGCACTTTTTTAGAAAAAGTAGACAATAAACTGTAGAGTATATATCCATTAGTTTAAACAACTTATCCTTGCACAAGACTATTGCGCAGTTCATCTGTGTGGCTAGGTATGTTACTTACCTTCCAGCCGGGATCGAAACTCGACCGACATAGTGTCAGGTGGAGTGCTTACTCTCTAAGCCACCGGCACAGGAGATACGAGAGCTGGACATTTTAGTGTGTTATCTATATATACAGTTTATACACACGCCAGGCACAGGATTAACTCAATTCATTCCTGTAATACGTAAAGAATTAATACAAATCTGAAATTTATTTGTCACTAAGCTGAACGGTGTTAAATTCAGCATTCCAGAGTTTCATCGACGAACCTATTTTTGTAATCGCTCGGTCCACTCGTTAGGGGTTTCAACAATTGACTGCCGATTTTTCTCATTTTTGTATTAAGTTAAAAATAATTTATGCATTTTTTATTGGTTTTTTGTTGATTTTTTTTTTTACATGTGTGTGTGTACACATGTGTATGTGTACGCTTGTACGTGTTACTATGTTCGTATGTGCAAATTTTGTACGAAACTGAACTTAGTCTGGCACAAGGCCACAATAGTGTTCTACCTTATAATGCTCTACGAGATTCGCTTGATAATCGTCATTCTATTTTAGGCACCTATTGAACTAATTTAATAAACTTAGTATGGTACAAGGCCACGATTGTTGGACGCAATCCAGTTAAGCTCATTGCATTAAAGTTTTTATTTTGAGGCGTGGTTGTCGATTATCGCTCCATGGTTCGCATGGACGCATGCATTTTCTGACTCTCCGTATGTCAAAGGTCAGTGAGATTATTTACATATGAATGGTTACATACTTATTTTCCATATTGTTGCTATTTTTTCCTTTGAACCTTCAAATACTTTTTCAAACTAATTCGGCACAAGATTGCTTTCATGGAGTTTCCCATAAAAAACAACTTCATACCCGCAATTACCCGCAAGATTAGTGCACTGACGATCGCTTTCTAGCAGAAACTCCTTATACCAAACTTAAACATTTTCACCAACAAAATTCTAGTTTCAACTTCTTTTTCGGAGACGAATGACGCATGCGTCAAGCGTATCTCTACAGAAATATCCTCAAAACGTCATTTTTGTCATTTGTATTCCTCCTACGACATTTAATTTACAAAGGATATTAGCGGCATTAAAGAGGATTAACGTTTAAATTGATTTTTGTCTCTCTTAATTGATTCTACGAGTCGAATAATATGCAGATATATTCCTGTCTAATTACCAAACAAAAGAGAATAATTCTTAAGTTTTGACGCTGTAAATTTCCTTTGACTTCATTCCAAAGTGGATAATTGGTTTTAACAAAATCTTTTATTTATGAATAGACAATGTTTGACCGGGATGAGTTTTTGGCTTTAATCTGTCACAGAGAAATTACATCTTCAAAACTAATGCACATATATAAAACGCAGCATATATAGTCACCCACAGACAGATTGAAACCCGACCGAATAGACATCAGTCGGCGAATCTACCGCGGAGCTATGGGCGCTCCGTAGAAACCGAAACACTTTTAGCGTGTGATATATCATGTGAACACACGCCAGTAACTAAGAGTGCTCTAATTTATTACTGAATGAACGATGCGTAGATGCTAGAGTAGCTACTGTTTTTTCAAAGTCTTTATATATATATATATATATATATATATATATATATATATATATATATAAATTTCGTTATAAATGACTGTTGTTCTTTGTATAATTTTTCTTGTGTCCTTGTACATTTTTTTTCTCTTTTGGACATAAATTATGTACAAATTATCCGAAATGTTCTTTATAATTTAAGTCCAGAAAAGACAAAAAAAAAAAAAAGAACACAAGAAGAATTAAATAAAAATCTTAAATGCTGTTAACGAAACATGTATAAAAGAGTGATTGCTGCCCAAAATACACAATTATATATATATATATATATATATATATATATATATATATATATCAGAAAAAGTGTGAGAAGCCGTGAACGTTTTGTTTAAAGTCTAGATTTATTGTTGTTATTATTAATATTATTACTTGCTTTTTGTATGATACATTAAGTGTCCATAATGGTATTTGTGTCGCTACACGTGTTTCGAGTCTAAAGCGTGCGTGCGTGTTGGTATTTTTCCGCGTTTGAATTTCGTATGTCTGTGTGTCAGACACACGAAATTCACACACACACACACACACACACACACACACACACACACACACACACACACACACACACACACACACTATATTCAATTAGTATCCCAAAAACAATAAACAGAACTCGATGATCCGCAGAATACAATTGAATCAAAATCGCTGAAAACCATTTTGAAGTATAAAGACAGATCAAATTTCGCAAGTCAGTAAAAACAACTTTTACGGTCGACGAAGGTGACAGAAGAAACTTAATGTGCTAGTGTGAAAAGAAAAACCAACACGCACGCATATGAACTTTCTGGCCTACCTACCACTTGACTTATCTATTTATACACAATACCTTGACCATCAGAAAAGCAAACGGATCTCGACATGTGAAGTCACAAGTTTATTCGCCTGAAGAGAGTCAACGTTAGACTCGAAACACGTATAGCGACACGAATACCATTATGGACACTTAATATATCATACAAAAAGCAAATAATAACTGTAATAATAGTAACAATAATTTTAAACTTTAAACAAAACTTTCACGGCTTCTCGCACTTTTTCTTCTTTACCAATTTCCCTCGTTAGAAACAACCCCTATTTCTGTTTTTAATATATATATATATATATATATATATATATATATATATATATATACTACTACTACTACTACTACTACTACTACTAATAATAATAATAATAATAATAATAATAAATATACTTTTTGCCACACTGGTAGTTCAACACTGAGTTTAATGTTCGATGCAATCGTCAGGCGCTGATTGAAAATTTGGCGATTGTGTTCATGCTTGAAATAACCTGTCATCGCTTGGTGTTGAGATCCATGTCGTATTGTATGTAGCGGACTCTTCTTGTGATATAATAGAGAATCTGTAATGTGGTCGATACATAATTGGCAGCACGGTTGCAGTCACTATCTCACCGGCGTAACGTGGCTTCCCTGGGCTTCTTCTATAAATACTTTCACAGCTTCTGCTCCAATGAACTTAGATCACTGGTGCCCCCTAGGTATAAATTTACACGAGCTACTAGATTAGCAACTAGGCCCCACCCTTTTACAGTGAAACCGATAAAATATAACCGCAACTTCTACTCTAACAGCTTCTTTTCACGACAGATTCAATCTCCAGGAATTTAAATGTAAGGTTAATAGACATCTTTTATCTCAATAACTCGCATCCATTCTGTGAAGCTCTTTTTTCATTTACTCCATCCCCATTACACCGGTGTCTTCATCCGTCTATTACCCTCCTCCTGACATTTCCTATAACTAACCCCTCTTTCTTATCACTTTCCCTTATGTAACCCCCTGCGCAACAGTGGCAGTAGAATGCCTTGCTTGGGTTGAAATGATTTAAAAAAATGTTTAAAAAATGTTTCGAATGGTAAATAGAATATTGTTTAGTTTCATATTCAGAAAGTATTGAAAATAAATATGAAAGCACTGTGTTGTTTAAAGTTTTTAATACTTGATAAGTACGATGCAATTTCAAAAATTATTTAAGTAATTCCATCATTTTTGACAGTAGGAATAAACCAGGTTTTAATATAACAAATGAATGCCTTTTAAATGTAAGCATGGGGACACCAAAATCAAATAAGTCTAAAAATGTAAATATGGGGGAACGTGGTTTAATAAAGAGTGGAAACTGAGAAACTGAGATCTGATAGTGAAAGATGCCTTTTAAAAGCTAAGCAAAGTATTAGAGACAGAAAAAATTCATTAGTGTTATGGTGAAATACCTATTCCTCAGATAATGGAATCTCCCTCCTATATTAATAAGAGTTAACAGGAAGTTAACTCGAGATGTTCTTGGGAAGTTCTTAGGAGTTCTTAGAAGTTCTTGTGGGTTCTTTAGAGTCCTATTCAGTAGAAATACTAGGCACTTGATATTAGTCGGCAGTTAGCCGAATACTAAGGAGTCAGCTTACAGTGGAAGATTACAAAGTTCCTAACATTTTGGGTGCGTTAAAGCGATTAGCAACCGACTAGCACGATTATAATTTTCAATGCGAAAACTACTCCACAACAGTTAGAAACAAAGATAAGAATACTAGACTGTTACGTAATATCAGTCCTCCCATATGACAGTAAATGCTGGACAATATCATCACAGATGAAGAAGAGACTTGAGACAACAGAAATCTGGTGCTACAGAAGGATGCTGAGAATTTCATGTAACATCGATGGAGTTTAGAGAAAATAGAAACAAAACGACACTTGCAATTAACATCCTGAAGAGACAGTTGAAATTTCAATGGCACATAATGAGGAAAGAGGGCTTAGAAAATTTGATACCCACAGGAGAAATTGAAGGCAAGAAAACAAAGACGAAAACAACGCATAACCCTCCTAGCGAGCTTGAGTAAATGGAGGGCTGAACAAGATTTAGAAGAGATAACAAAAAGATAAAATTTATTAAGAACGGCAAAGGACAGAAAATTGTGGGAAGCCCTGATCGCCAACGTCCCAAAGGGAAAAGAATAATAAGTTAGAAAATAAATAAATAAATACATATAAAAGACGCCATCAGATTGCGTCAGCCTTTGTTTTGTTTATTGAATTTAGATAAATTTCTTTACGAAAAGTGGATTTGGTAGTTTGGGTAAATCTCATTATGAACATGACAGATATAACATAGTTTAAATTATAATTTCATACAGACCTTATATTTATCAAGTGCTTTATCCTATTGGTGCAAGGTACCCCCACATATATATATATATATATATATATTAAAGAGCTTAATGTAATTATATAGTTATGCACGTGTAGTGCCGTTCCGTTTCGAAACATAGAAATTTCCGTGTCGCAATGTACAAGTGATACCTGGCGTGTACGCATCGCTCATTCAGTGAAATGAATTAGAGCGCTCTAGCTATTGGGCGCGTATAATGATAAGCGCTAAAAAGTCTGCCTACTTCCACCGAACGCCCATAGCACAGGGTAGAGTCACCGACTGACGCCAATTCGGTTGGGTTTCAATCCTGGGTAAAAAAGCAATCGGAGTCTAATCGTACTGATGAGCTGTGATGGCAATATATAATGTTGTTATTACAGATCGTCTGAAGATACCGAAATGTTGAAACCTAGGTTGCAGGAATAACTCATTTCCAAATGAAAAATATTCAAAAGCTCTACAATATAAATGTATTCAGCATCTTTAATACAACTGAGTACTGGCTTAATTTAATTATGACCAAAAACAAATATATATATATATATATATATATATATATATATATATATATATATATCCAGGTAAAGAGCACCAACAGTTTTCGAATTCCGAGTTCTCCAGCATTTACTTATTTTTTTTTTTAAAGTGCTCAATACAACATATATCGTAGAGCAAAATGCGATTATAATTAATTTTTTTTTTATTTAAAATTAATTTAATTTACATTGCGACACGGAAACTTTTATGTTTCGAGATTTTACCTCGTCATTAGGCAATGTAGATTTATTTTTGTGAAAATGATTTACATTTGAATGCATAAAACAATACGCCAATTATTTAAAGATTTGATATGAATGGGGGAAGACAAATTTATGTGTACGTTTAATTTAACTAATCAGAATGTAATTCAATTTTGAAATTTGAAAATATAGGTTATATGTTTAGGGAATACAGGTTTTGTTTTTCCAATCCAACCGGGAAAGTGTCAGCTAATCGAGCCACCGTCTAGACTGCTTTAATTCCGGTGTGATGTATCCATTTTCGTTACAAGATTATTGTCTTAGCTTTCTCTGTATCCCAGCATTTTTAAAAACAAAAAAGAAAGGAAACATTTATTTAAAAAGGACCATTGTGTATGATTTTACTATTTTTATTTCGGTTCAGACTGCATTTTTTTAAAAATCTTTTTCATAAACTCTTAATTTGTAAAAAATTAATATCGGTTTCATTAATATTATATTATAATACAAAACAAATGATAAAAATATAACTTAGTCTGTGCCTCAACACAGTAATTCATAACAAATGTCATCCACTAGTTTCTAAACACGCATACACTCGTCGGGTCATTGACTGGCAGACCCTTTCAAATAATCCCACAAGGTGTTGAACGATTTGCAGGCTGCCGTTGTTTCGGTGCGTGGAACCTGCCCCCAAAATTTATTAAGTTTCTGTTATAAGTAAAAAATATACCTGTAAAAAGAATAAAGACGAAAGGGAAAATTATCTTAGCCGACGCATTTCTTCTTCAGATAGACCTTATTAAGAAAAATGTATGGAGTTTATTTTGTAACAAATATTTATAATAAAAAGTAAAAATGTTTAAAATATTAATTACATTAAAAATTTCCACAAAATCATTTATTCCTTTTCGTTTATTAAGCATTAAATTACTTAATTTAGCACCTGTCATAATTTACATTGACTTTTCAGTTGACCTGATAAATATTTATGAGCGTTTCGTAGAATTCAAAAATTTGGAAAAATTAACATTATTAGTTTTCTTTATAAATACTTTATACAAAATAAAATATTTACATTTGTCTTATGAAGGTCCATGGGAAAAGTTTTCTTTTGTCGTTATTTACGTGTTCATGTTTGATATAGATATCTTTAAAGCACCGATTGTCTTATTGCTTCCCTATAAAGATATTTTTAGTAATATTATTTTAACTCAGTTTTCTTATTTTTTAAAGAAAAATATTTTGATATTATCTTGCTCCAATCTTTTTTATTTATGTCAGTGAAAATACATTTGGAAAAAAATCAAAAAATGTACTTAAAATTGAACTGAAACATCTCAAGTAACTGACCTTGAGTTTTTATAAGATTTTCCTATTGCGAATTCCTGTTAAGAAAATGTCTATAAAAAGGGATTCGGGTAGATAACTGTCAAACAAACCAATTCTATGATAAAGTTAAAGAAAGGAAATAAATTTACTAAATCGTTAAAATGTAATGATGACGTTTTTAAGGTTTGGAACCTGAATTGATATAAAAAAAATAAATTGTAAAAACAGACGATCCAAAGTAACTATAAAGCCGCTAACTTTAAATTTACAACTTGATTTTGATTGGTCAGTAATTTTGATTGGTCAATAATCGCGTTGTTGCAAACATTCTCGACCAGTAAGCGATTCATTTGACATAAAGGGACCTTTTTTTAAAATAATAAATCAAACGGCGAGTCATTCATACATACATACACAATGCAGACACACATATGCATGTAAACAGATATATGCACGTCTCCTACATATTTATACATATACATAAGCATACATATACGCGCACACATGTATAGACGTATGGTAAATATATAAGACAGTTCAGAAAACTCTAATCAAACAGCGTCATCAGTAAAAATGCATTTTATTTCAACCGAATCTACATTGGCGAGATAGAACGTGATTCACGTTCATCATATGAACGTGATTCACGTTCATCATATGAACGATGAATTTTTGGTTTGCAAATTGTTTTTTACAATGACGTTGTATTCCCATCCAAATTTTAATCATATTGAAATAATCTTGAATAATACGTATGTATATATATATATATATATTTACAAGTGATCGGTCTAAGTAAAGCGTATATCTTTTTTAGATTTTAATAGTAAAATTAGTAATAAAGTACAAAAATAAATAAATAAAAAACAATGACATTCAACTTTGATTACTTATAGTTTAAATATAAAAAAATGTAATTGTTAATCGATACTTATCAAATATAGTAAGTCAATTCAAATAACCAAACGATGTGATTAGCTTTTTGTGTTTATTGTTGAAATTGTTTCTGTTGAACAAAAATTATATAAATTAAACTTGTTAACTTGGTTATGATTTTCGTTGAGAGAAAAAACAATTTTGTCATGACGCCCGTTGGCTTCTAAGCATTAAAATGATTTCCATGCAATTATTGAGTTGTGTTTTATTTATCCTCTTTTCAGTTATGGGTTAAATAGCCAGAAGTGTATCTGGAAAAATTGATGTTGTTCTCAAAAATTGTTAATGCAATATTCATCCGAAAATAAAAAATAATCTAAAATCTGTTTCGGTTTTAAATAACTCACAAAAGGTTGATAAGCTGTAAACAAATCAAATCCACATTGCAACAGTTTCTTTTTATCAATGGAATATGAAGAGAATGAGGATGAGTTGATTTGTAGTCGTAGGGAGATGGTTAATGTTTTTTGATTTGGCCTTGTGTCATACATAACCGAACTCCCTACAGTTTACAAGTTTTATCCAGATTTATCATCAGAAGGTTTTCAACAGAAGGTTGGCATGTGCGAATTAGTGTGGAATAGTGGAATAATAAAATTTTTCATGCTAAAATAGAAATTTATTAAAAGGAAAGAATAACAAAAATTCGTGACAATGTTTAATGAAAGAGTTAAAGGCATCAAGATTTGTAGAAAATGTTCCTAGTAGTAATTGTTGAAAGAGTATGTATGTATGTATGTATGTATGAGCGTTTGTTCAATAGGAATGTCTTTGAATTTAGAAGAAGTAAAAGAAATCAGCACACGAGAAAGAAGGAGAAGGAGGATAATCTGCAAAGCGACCTATGTCCGGGTTGTAGTTGAAGTTTCTCCCGTTACATTTTAGTTGTTTCGTCTCGCTGCTCCCATTTGACTGACTTGACCGGTCACGGAATGTTGTTAAGTAGTTGAATCCTGCCATGTGACCGGCTCCAGAGGGCATTTTCTGCTTTAAGTGTGAAAAATGTTTGACTGACGTGGTAATATGAATTTTCTATTTCGTATCCAATCAGGATCCAGAAGTTTGCTTTTCACACTGAGTTGTGAAATTTTTCCATGGTTTTGGTTTTTCCAAAAATGTTTTTAGTCGTTTGAATCCACTTTTGCGGTTGTGCAATTTTATTTTGTATGTTTTCGTTGGGTTTTTCCAAAATGCTTTTAATTCTTAATTCCTTATACGCCACAGATTCAGTGTACGGGTTCTGAGTTGTGAAGATATCAACTTGCAGAACCAAGGATTGTGGTTCGCCCTAACTGCCGTCATGAATAAAGCAGTAGAACAGCGTGGGGCTACCAACGTTTCGCCTGTAGGGAAAGGCGTTGTAGTGTAGAAAGAAATTGATCAACCAGAAGGTCATGCATATGATAAAGAATTCTGTAAAGGCTGGAAAGTGTGGATTGGGCTGATCTTGTTCTTTTATAGAACGAGAATGGCCGAAGGTATCAGCTACTTACTGTTGTCGTAAAGAAAGTCGAACATTTTTGCAATGTCCTTAGCGACGGATTGTATATACGAGTTCAGTTTGAGGTCTTACGTGAACTTGAATTCTACTTTGGTTTATAATCAATTCCTAACGGTTAAATTGCCTATCTACCTGATGGCCAAGGCTAATGTTGGTGCCAATAGTAAGTGTTCAATCCCAAGAAGATTAAAATTTTGAATGCTGATTTTTAATGGAAGATTGAGGTAGTAACAATTGTGTTGCGTCAACTTTCTTACTCATATTATCTCCACGTGTTTATGCTTGTATGTATAGTCTATTTGGTGAATGACATAGTTGAGTATATCCCAAAGGTACCAATAGCCAATGTTCAAACCCAGGTCCCCCTATCAAAATAAAACAGAATTTCGAATAGTGATTTTCAAGGTAAGCAGAGAGGCTTTTCCAATTTGATGATTAGCGTAACAAAATCTGCAAACCCTGGCAAAATTTCACAAGTCAGTGTGAAAAGCAAAATTCTGGATCCTGATTAGATACGAAATAGAAAATTCATATATGATATCAGTCAATTTGACCAAAAAGGCACAGTCTGAAGAAGAAGAAGAAGAAGAAGGAATGCGTTATTTATGTTCAGAATGCTATCAGAAAGAGCAAGGCAGATGCAGAAGGAAGTGAACTTGTGTTTATTAGGTCAGCAGCCGCCAACCTTTTGAACTTCATGGACAACTAAATGTATAATTTAAAATTTGGCGGACTATTAATATGAATTTAGAAAAAAGAGGTAAATACATTTATATACTACTACTACTACTAATAATAATAATAATAATACTAATAATAATAATCATAATAATAATAATCGGAAAGCTTTTATTTTAATAATATGAAATGCATCCATTAAAGGTAACAAAGTTACAGTGTAATTATTTAAATAAAACAAATTGAAAAAGTTGAAGTTTATTAAGGTGTTACACATTTTTAGTGTGGCATTTGTTCCTGTTTGTTTGAAATCAGTTTGTGGATTTTTGCACCGATCACCAGTGGTCCGTGGATCACCGGTTGGTGACCACTGTTACAGATTATGTAAAAGCGTTCGTTAAAGTACGTCACAAAGAACTGTTCGAACTGCTAGGTGAGCTTGACTTATTTGGGAATGGGGTTAGAATAATCGAGAACTGTTACTGTCAGCAAACCGCCTACATACAGATAAACAATGAGTTCAGTAAATATAAAAAAGAAAGAGAAAGAAGTGTAAACAAGGATGTCAGTCAGTCAAGTGCCATACGTGATACACGCTTGGACGATCATGTCTCAAAAGAGACAGAACTGACTGGGCAGAAGATCATCCCGCAGTAGGTTGCCATTACTTTCTGCGGGAGACTGGTTGTCAGCCAAGGCTATAGAACCCGATCTCTCCCGTCATTTAACCCATAACTGGAAGGAAGAGACGGATTAATACCTTTCCCAAGGGTATTTGCGCGTAAGTGAATGCAATGAATTCAGCTGGGATTCGAACTCGGCTTTCCGATTTCTTGTTCCAAGCCGATACACACTGCACCACGACGCACACCCTAAACAAGGGTGCACCTGTCTATATTTCTGAGATGAGGTAGTATTTACAGTATTTACATTATTCGAACTATTGTTCGTATCTTTGTAGACATTTGTACGACGTTTCGGCCGTTGTACGCTCCGGCCTTCTTCAGGTGCTAGGAATTTCGTACCAAACCCTTTATTACAATCACTGGAGTATATCATCCCCATTCTTTGCGTAAAGCCCTGATTGGAAGTCATGAGTTATCTCCCCCTAACCCTACAAGTTATTTGTTCACCACTGCTGTAACCTGGCATTGAACTCACAACTCTAAGTGTCAAGTCAGGAACTACCCAACGTCTATATCCACTAGGATATCCATGTGTCTTTAAGGACACATGGCCTAGTATAATAAAGGGTTTAGTTCGAAATTTCTAGCACCTGAAGAAGGCCAGAGCATACAACAGTCGAAACGTCGTACAAATGACAACAAACATGAGAACAATAGTCCGAATAATGGACATACTATAAGGATGTACCTTATTACCAGACCTATTTAACATATACAGTGAGGCGATTTTACAAGAATTAGAATTTCTATTAGGTATCATTATTAGTGGCCACAATCTTCACTAGCAGGGTACGAGTCTTGTACTTACAGTATTTACATTATTCGGACTATTGTTCTTATCTTTGTAGCCATTTGTACGACGTTTCGGCTGTTGTACGCTCCGGTCTTCTTCAGGTACTAGGAATTTTGTACCGAACCCTTTATTACATCACTGTGATATATCATCCTCATTCCTTGCGTAAAGCCTCCACTGGAAGTCATGAGTTCTCTCCCTCTAACCCTGCAAGTTATTTGTTCACCACTGCTGTAGCCTAGTATTGAGCTCACAACTCTAAGAATCAAGTCAGGAACTAACCAACATCTATATCCACGGGACAAGATCAACTGAATTTTGGGACTTATAAACTTAATGTTCAATAACTCATTTTTTTTTTACTAGAGTTCATATTTCAATTTTTTTATGATAATGATTTTCTCTATGAGGACAACAATCCGAATACTGTAAATACTACGAGTCTTATACTTGTTGATATACTATTATTCCCAACCTTGGTTTTAGCGTTTACTTAATAATCTTTTAGGGTTATAACAAATTGCAAGAAGACAGAATGCAGAGTTGTTAGCAAAAGGAACAGCTCAGTATGCAAATTACAAATTGAAGATACTGAAAGCAAACACGTACACCAATCTAAATAATCTAGGATTTGTTTTAATAGAGAACAAGAAGTGCGACACTGAAATCCGAAGGTGCATTGGGATAATGAAAGATACCTTCCAAAAGCTAAGCAAAGTATTAAGAAACAGAAAAATTTCTTTATAAAAGAGCTGGGAGCCGAGTTCAAATTCCAGTTGAATCCATTGTATTCACTTACGCGCAAATACCCTTGGGAAAGGTATTAATCCGTCTCTTCCTTCCAGTTATGGGTTAAATAACAGGACAGATTGGGTTCTATAGCCTTGACTGGCAACCAGTCTACTGCAGAAAGTAATGGCAACCTACTGCGGGATAATCTTCTGCCCAGTCAGTCATGTCTCTTTCGAGACATGATCGCCCAAGCGTGTTTCATGTATGTCACTTAACTGACTGACTGACTGACTGACTGAAATGTCATGTAATATCAGTCCTCCAATAAGACAGTGAATACTAGACAATACTTGAACAGATGAGGAATAGATTTAAAGCTACAGAAATGTGGTTCTACAGAAGGATGCTGAGAATATGCTTGACCACGCATGTGAGCAACGATTAAGTTTTAGAGAAAATAGAAACAAGAGTACACTTATACTTGAGAGTTGAAATTTTTTCGGGTAGATAATGTGTAAATGGATGTGCATTGTGATGCAGTGGACATTGGTTCGGAACGAGAAATCGGAGAGCCGAGTTCGAATTCTAGTTGAATTCTTTACATTCAGTTAAGCGCAAATAACCTTCGGAAAGGTATGAACCCGTCTCTTCCCTCTATGGGTTAAATAACAGGACAGATTGGGTTCTGTAGCAACTAGTCTACTGCAAACAACTGCGGGAAAATTTTCTGCCGAGTCAGTCTTTTCGAGACATGAACGCCCAAGCGTGTATACAGTATGTCCCTAGAATGACTGTAAAGGGGGTTTGGAAAGTTTGATACTCACAAAGCAGAATGAAGGCAAGAGGGATAGAGAAAAACAACACATAACCTAGCTAGTGAGCTTGAGTAAATATATGACAGAGAACTGTTTATGAGAGATAGCAAAATAATTAAAATTTATTAAGAGTTAAATGATCCTGTAAATTGTAGAAAAGCCATGATCACTAACGTCCTGAAGGGACACGGCGCATAAAAGAAGATGGCGCAAATTCATTCTAAAGGAGAATTACAAATGGTAAGTATATTACATCGAAATATTTCAAACTTCTTGATTGAAGACCCGAAAGTTACAAACAAATGTATAACAAAAGATGAAATTTAATATTTTTTCGGTGATAGTTAATTCTGCATTCAGCGAGATTATTCTGAAGATGGTTTCAGTAACCGTCGAAATATTGTTTGAAATTCTGAAATTAAATAGTGTCATGCGTAAATAGACTGGTGTTTACAATTTTGTTGTTTTGATCGCTGTTTTTCGGCCGATAGGCTCTTCGAACTTCTTCAGTATTCACTAAATTCTAGAAATTAAGTAGTATTATTATTCACACTAGTTTTTTATCTGTCGGCTGATGTGTTCTCTTGCCTTCCTCAAATACATGCAGCATTGGACTGTCCTTGAGTAGCAAAATTTTTAATTTTTAATCTTGTTGATATTTCCTTAATACAAAAGTTTGATGCTCTGATTGAAGTTTTCACTACAGCAAGTGACGATAAATAAAGAACGTCTGCATAAATTCAGAGCGAGAGAGAGAGAGAGAGAGAGACGGAGATAAAAGTGGAACAAAGAAAGAAATAGAGACAGGGAGAGAGAGAGATAGAAAGAGAAAATGAGGCTGAAAGAGAAAGAGAGAGAAATAGGAAAACAGAAAATGAGAAACTAAACATAACCAGAGAGAACGTAGGAAGTGTGAGGGGCAGAGAAACAGAGGAAGATAACGTGTGTGTGAGAGAGGGGGGAGAGAAATTGAGTGTGAGAGAAAGAGAAAGAAATACAAAGATAGAAAATGAGATAAATAGAGAAACAAGGAAGAGAGAGAGAGAGAGAGAGAGAGAGAAAACGGGAGAAATAAAGAAACATAACAAGGGAGAGAGAGAGAGAGAGAGAGAGAGAGAGAGAGAGAGAGAGAGAGAAAGAGAGAAAGAAAAAGAAAGAAAAAGTAAAGAAAGAGGGTAGGTAATAGAAAGATAGAAAACGGTAGAAATGAAGAAAAATAACAAGCTAAAAGAACCGACAGGAAAAAACCTGCTCTTCCACCTGATGTATAAAATCCAAGGATGGAACAATCATATTGGAGAAAGAGGGAATACTCCAACGATGGGAAGAATATATAAAAGATATTTTCCACGACAAAAGAGAACCACCAATAATACGCAAAGATGAGGACGGACCGGAAAATTAAAGTCTGAAGTGGAATTTGCAATAGCCAAACTGAATAGAAACAAAGCAGCTGGACCAGATGGCATAGTCATAGAACAGCTGATAGCCCTGGAAGAATTTGGTATAGAGAAAATTACAGAATTAATAAATGAAATTTATAATAGTGGTGTAATACCAGATGACTTTAGCAAGTCTATCTTCATAGCACTGCCTCAGAAACCAGGAGCAAACGAGTGCGAACTCCACAGAACCATCAGTTTAATGAGCCATGTAACAAAACTGATCGTCCAAATCCTGATGAATAAAGCGAAAAGCAGAATCAGGCCAGAGATAGGACGAGAACAGTGCAGTTTCGTCAAAGACACTGTAACAAGGAAGGCCATATTTATGATTAGGATGCTCTCTGAAAGGGCAATACAAATGAAGACGGACTTGTACCTATGTTTTATTGATTATGCAAAGGCGTTTGACAAAATACGCCACAAAGAATTGATGGAGATGCTTGGAAGCCTCGACATATTTGAGAAAGACCTAAGAGTAATCAAGAATCTCTACTGGAATCAAACTGCCTGCATACGGACAGGTAACGAATTCAACAATTATACAAAAATTGAAAGAGGCGTAAGACAAGGATGCGTCTTTTCACCGGATCTATTCAACTTATTCAGCGAGACTATTCTGAGAACCCTAGAAGTTATGCCAGGATTCGTCATCGGAGGCCACAATTTAAGCAATATAAGGTACGCAGATAAAAACTACAAGACTTCCTACAGAAGGTAGCTGAAGAGAGTGACAAGAAAGGACAACAAATAAACTGCAAAAAAACCGAATACATGGTCATCAGCAAAAGGGGCAGCCCACAATGCCAATTACAGGTGAGGAACTCTAAATCAAGCAGGTACAGAAATTTAAATACCTAGAAAGTGTTCTAAGAGAAGACGGAAAGTGCGACACTGAGATCCGAAGGCGAATTGGCACGGCGAAAGAAGCATTCAAGAAGTTGAGTAAAGTATTAAGAAACAGGACAATTTCACTAGAAACAAAGAGGAGAGAACAGGATTGCTATGTGGTGTCGGTTCTTCAATATGACAGTGAATGTTGGACAATACCTTTGAAGATGAAGTAAAAACTTGAAACAACTGAAATGTGGTTATACAGAAGGATGCTGCGGATATCATGGACTGAGCATGTGAGCAATGATGAGGTGTTGGAAAGAATGGCAACGAAAAGGAAATTAATATTGAGCATCAGGAAGAGACAACTAAAGTTCCTGGGACATAAGGAAGGAAGGCTTGGAGAACCTGATACTAACAGGCCAGATAGAGGGAAAAAGAGACAGGGGAAAGCAGCGATAACATATTTGAAGGGCCTGGTCAGGTGGATGACGGAATAAGGGTTGCATGGTGTAACAGGATAAAGCGTGTTAAGAGCCACCAGGGATAAGGAGATGCGGAAAGCCATGATCGCTCACGTCCTGAAAGGACATGGCACATAAAAGAAGAAAAAGAACGAGAGAGAGAGAGAGAAAGAAAGAGGATAGGTAATGGAAAGATAAAAAAAAGGAGAAATAAAGAAACATAGCAACGGAGAGAGAGAAAGAACAGAGAGATTAAGAGAAGGTGAGACAAACCGAGAGACAGAGAGAACGAAAGAGAGAAAGAGTTGAAATAGAGAGCTAGACAGTCTGACTTGAAGATTACTGGATGCAACAGACACTTGAGGAGGGTCGGAGAGTAGATCCGCCAAAGCTTAATACATAATACTACAGAGCCAATCCTTTTTTCTATTCTTCTTCTTCTATGTGCCCTGTCCTTTCAGGACGTAGGCGATCATGGCTTTCCACATCACCCTATCCATGGTGGCTCTTAATATGCTTTCTCCTGTTACACCAGGCAACCCCCGTCCCGTCATCCATCTGCTCAGGCCCTTCAAATATGTTATCCGCTGCTTTCCCTTGTCTCTTTTACCCCCTATCTGGTCTGTTAGTATCAGGTTCTCCAAGCTCTCCTTCCTCATCGCATGTCTCAGGAACTTCAGCTGTCTCTTCCTGATGCTCAGTATTAATTTCCTTTTCGTTTCCATCCTTTCCAAAACCTCATCACTGCTCACATGCTCGACCCATGATATTCGCAGCATCCTTCTCTAGAACCACATTTCAGTTGCTTCAAGTTTTTCTTTAATCTTCGCTGATATTGTCCAGCATTCACTGCCACATTGAAGAACTCACCACATCAGAACCCTTCCCATTTGGCGAAGTCTGCTTTAGTACATGAATACGTTGATAGTTCAATGGCAATGGTATATAGTGTCGCTTTCCCAAGTCATCGACAATCCAGAATTAGTTTCTATTTTGATTTGCTGTTTTGTCATCATTGAAACGAATATCCGCAATTGTGAATCAAGCAAGCACATTTGATTCCATGAACAGGGTTGGTTTGACGGACACAGTTTGTATCGATTCGCTGGCCACCTCTATGGATACTTGATTCGTGTCCATTTCATCATTAAACATCTTGACTCATGTGAAAGCCTTAAGGATAAATATGTGTTTAATTTCCTCGCACGTCGTAGGCCACCAGTGAAGTAACGTAGGAATAATGGCGAAGTAACACACGTGTTATTTTGAACGAAACAAGATAAGGAATTTCTTTACAAATTTAAACATTTCAAGTTGTCAGTAGCTTGTTTCTGGAAAAGTAATCAAACGCTAAAAAGGTTCGTAGTTTCAATGTTCTTTGAGTTCTTTGAAATTCCGTTGATTTCATTAAAGACGGATACCTTCTACAGAAGTTGGCAAAAGTAAGTGAAAAGAAAAGGTTAAGCATAAACCTCAAGAAAACTGAATGCATGGGTCATCAGTAGAAAGAGGAGACCAATATGCCAACTGCAAGTTGGAGAATCTAATATAAAACAAGTAAAAAAATTTAAATACCTGGTAACTGTTTTGACAGAGGATAGAAAATGCGACACGGAGATCCAAAGACGCATTTCAAAAGCTAACCACAGGACTGAAAAACAGGAAAATCTCATTAGAAACAAAGAAAAGAGTGCTTGATTGCTATATGATATCTGTCCTCCTGTATGGAAGTGAATGCTGGTCGATCTCATCAAAAATGAAGGAGAGGCTTGAGGCAGTAAAAATGTGGTTTTACAGAAGGATGCTGAGGATACCATGGACAGAGCATGTGTGCAACGATGAGGTTTTGGAAAGGATGCAGATGAGAAGAAAACTGACACTAAATATCAAGAAGAGACAAATGGGGTTACTGGGACACGTAATGAGGAAGGAGAGCCTGGAGAACATGATACTCACAGGTCAGATAAATGGAAGGAGAGACAGTGGAAAGCAGCACGAGACGTATTTATTAGGTCTGAGCAAATGGTTGACGGAGCGGGGCTCAGAAGAGATACCAAGAGAAAAATTATTGAGAGCGACAAGGAGAGACAGAGCCAAGTGGAAGTCCATGGTCGCCTACGTCCTAAAGGGACACGGCACAAGAAGAATAAGAAGAAGAAGAAGAAGAAGAATGTATCAGCGTGCAGTTTAACATCAGGGTTATTTAGACGCATGGGAATCAGATTCGATAAATAGTCAAGATAAGAATATGTTCATATTAAATGGTCGGACAAAAAAGCTTAAAACAAATTGACAGAATCCGTTTAACATGAAAGTTACATGTTTTGTATTTAACAAGAATATATATTTTGAGGTACTTAGCTCCGGAGTTGAATAGAGTTCCTTGAAATTCAGCTGCTCTCATTAGAGGTTAATAATGTATCAGTGTATAATTTGACATCTGGGTTATTCAGATGCATGAATTTCCAAAATGCTTCAAACAAATTCAGATAGTTAGTTTTTCATTTAAATATTATACAGTGGTTGGGTCACTGTGTCGGGCCAGGTTGTTTTTCCAGCCTGAATCCATCCTGCATATATACAAATCAACCATTCGCATGGAATACTGCTGCCATATATGGTTAGGCGCCCCTGCTGTTCATCTCAGTGTTTTTGACAGGCTCCAAAGGAGAATCAGTAATGTGATAGATACCGACTTGGCGGCTCGACTACAGCCACTTCCCCACCGACGAGATGTGGCCTCCCTTTGTCTATTCTATAAATACTTTCATGGCTTCTGCTCCAACGAACTTAAGTCACTGGTGCCTCTGTAACAGGTGTTTACTTGTGCAACCAGACTGGCAACTGGGTCCCACCCATTCACAGTTAGATTAACCAAATGCAGACAACAATTCTACTCCTGCAGCTTCTTTTCTCGTACTTCCCGCCTGTGGAATTCGCTTCCATATTCTTGCTTTCCTGACGGCTAGAACCTCCAGGAATTGAAATGCAATGTCAGTAATCATCTCTTAACCATTTGACTCTAGTTCTTTCTTCACCGCCCTGTATATCGTTTCCTTTCTCTCCACCTTTGCAACTGTCATCACACCTGTATTCCCATCCTTCTATTGCTCCTTTCTAACTGGTTTGTCTTTCTCTTCACTCTCTTCTACTTAATCTTTTTACTCTTATGTAGCCCCCAAACTTTTTCTAAGTTTGTATATCATTCCCGTTTCATTGGTTAGAATATACTTTACACAGGCTCACAAAATTTGCCTTTGTCTTTTTTCCCCAATAGAAGAAAAGGATTGGCTCCAATCCTTTTTTTCTATTGGGGAAAAATCAACTTCGCACTGGCTTGCGAATTTGAAAACAGCGAAGAAAAGAGATTTTTTAAAATTTCGCATTCCTCACAAGTCTTCCCTGCAGGAAGATAAGACACCACCAAAATGGTACACATTTTGAGTGGGATATTTGCAGACACGAGTTTGGGTTGGGGAACAATGTTTACTTTGGATCCAAATGTACAGTGGATTTTTTTCTCATTCTTTTTTTACTTAGGGTAAACCAAAGCAATTAATTTTTTTTTGTGATTTTTGTCCTATAAAAGTCATATTGTACATAAAATAATCCCAAGAAGGGTTATGTTATTAAATTCATAAAACAACCAAACTATCCTTTAAGGAAAAAAAAAATGTAATAGTTTGTCATTTTTGGATTGTGACAATAACTTTGCAGATGTAATAGTTTCAGTCATTAATATTTAAGGTTTTCTTTTTTCTTCTATTGAATTTTCATTATAAACAAAGCTTTCGTAACTTTTACTTTACAATCAGCTGTTAAATTTCATGAAACGAAAGTAAATTATTAGGTATTTTACAAAATTTGAACTTACAAAATATCTTGTACTGAAAATAGGAAATAATAAAAAAACCAAACCGTGTTAAAAAAATGCTAAAGGGAAATAACTGTTCTTTTTTTATTTAGAGTTACTTCCCTTATACTGGAATCGACAAATATTGAATCTCAATAGAAACGAAGAAAAGAGTTCTAGACTGCGACGTGATGTCAGTTCTTCATTACGGCTGTGAATGCTGGACAATATCATCGAAAATGAGGACAAAACTGGAAGCGGCCGAAATGTGGTTCTACAGAAGGATGCTACGGATATCGTGGACTGAGCATACAAGCAACGACGAGGTGTTAGAAAGAATGGTAACAAAAAGGAAATTGATGCTGAGCATCAGGAAGAGACAACTGAAGTTCCTGGGACATGCAATGAGGAAGGAGAGCCTGGAGAACCTGATACTAACTGGACAGATAGAAGGAAGGAGAGACAGAGGAAGGCAGCGGATAACATATTTGCAGGGCCTGATCAGGTGGATGACGGAACGGGGGTTGCCAGGAGCAACAGGAGCAAACATACTAAGAGCCACAAGGGATAGGGAAACGTGGAGAGCCATGATCGCCTACGTCCTGAAGGGACAGGGCACATAGAAGAAGAAGAACCATTTAAAAAAAAAACGATGATTTTTTCGTCTTCCGCTTTCAGTTTACAAATATAATGAAAACTTTGAAGTAAAAATACGATTCATTTGTTTCAGTAATAAATATTTTTATTATAAAAAATTTAAAAATACAAAATTATAACATGATAAAGAAAAAAGGTTCCATGACCAGGCGTGGTCGTACGTGTGATTTCGCACCAGACCAATTAATTTCATGATGTTGCCAATCCATGTTGTTTTCCTTCTCACTGCCTCTTCTCCTTTTGCCGAAAGTGGTACCTCGTAGGATGGCAGGACAAAGCTTGTTATGACCTTATCTCCATACCATTTCAGAGAAAATTTATGGAATGTAATTAATTATGAATGTTTGTTGAATAAAACTTAATTTCATAATATTTTCATAACATTAAAATTCATTCAGTGATTGTTTTATTGATATAGTTTTAACTTTGAAATGGATTTTACTATAGATTAGTTATGAATATTTTATCTATAGAAAATGGGCAAGTGATTTATACGATAAAGGGTTTTTGTTACGGATTTTTTTATTATAGATTTTCCATTGACAATGATTTTAATGTAGAAATGAATTGGTAGGTAATCTTTGCTAAAAGAATAAATTTACTTGTAATTTTACTAAAGATATAAAATTTGACTTCCGTTGTTTTTTTGTTTTTTTTTACAAAAGAATTGTATTGATCAGTGACTTTTCCCAAACTCATAAATTTGCTTGTGATTTTTACTAGAGAAATACATTGCAGATTATTTTCTTCATTAATTGATTTACTATAGAAAACTGATTATCAATTTCAAGTCAAAATGTATAATTCATAAAACTCTTAAGGCTTCTTGTGTACAAACGATTGTCTGAATGATATTTCGTTTACAAATCATTTTTATTTTTTTATCAAACATTTAATATTTAATTTTTCACATTGTCTTAATCTTAACTTATTTATAAATGGAACTTTGTCTGTGTGTGTGTGTGTGTGTCTGTGTGTGTGTGTGTGTGTGTGTCTCTGTGTGTGTGTCTGTGTGTCTGTGTGTGTGTGTGTGTCTGTGTGTGTGTGTGTGTGTGTTTGTCTGTGTGTGTGTGTGTGTGTGTGTGTGTGTGTGTGTGTGTGTGTGCATCCGTTACCTATAGACTCCAAAACGGCTGAACCGATTCTCTTGAAAATTTACACAGTTGTACTATAAGCGTCTACCAGTGTTCTTAGCTAGGTTTGGTGTCGAGGTACCCCCGATAAATATCGAAAATCGATAATCGAAAAAATCGGGTCATAGAAGGAGTGGTCCGATTTTAATCAAATTTGATATAGACAAAGACATAAGAAACAATATTCAGAAGTTTCAATGTTGCAGTTCTTACAATAGTGCAGAAAATCGATAATATATATATATAAAAGGCAAGATGTTTGTGTGTGTCTGTTTATCTGTCTGTCTGTCCTTTATACAAATCCACAATTTTTATCCGATTCTCACCAAACTTTACACAAATATTCTTTACGCTGAGTTTGAGCTCCAGGACCATGAATTAGTTTTAAAGCTTTCATTACACCCGAGCAACGCCGGGCTATCCTGCTAGTTGACATTGTTTGGACTGTTGTCATCATCTTTATTGCCATGTTTACATCGTTTCGGCCATTGCACGCTCCAGCCTTCTGCTATAAATTTCAAACCAAACCCTTTTTTGTGTTCTCAATCACTGGAGTATATCATTCTAATTTCATGCCACTTTTGGACACATGGCCCAGTGGAGATAGGCGTTGGTTAGTTCCAATGACTTGATCCAAAAGAGTTGTGAGTTCAATACCAGGCTACAGCAGTGGTGACCAAATAACTTAAAGAGTTAAGTTAAAAGGAGATAACTACATGACTACCGACAGTGTCATCACACATTGAATGAGAATGATATAACCCAGTGATCAAAATAAAGAGTTTGGTTTGAAATTCCTAGCAACTGAAGAAGGCCAGAGCATACAACGATCGAAACATTGTAAATATGTCAATAAAGGTGAGGACAACAGTTTGAACAATATAAATAATGTAAATACTACCTCATCTCAGAAGTATAGATAAATACTTATTACCTTGTCCTGAAAAATCTAAGGGAACTAAGCATAGCATTGTCTGACACAAGGCCACAATATTTGGGCACCAAATAATGATCAAAATCACTACAGTAGTAATAGTTAGCTAACCACTGATCTATAGTAATCATTCTCGCTAATTAGTAAGCTTAGATTTGCATGGCACAAGGCCAAAATTTTGGGGTATTTATTGATAGTTACTAGAATAGCAATGATCCATGAATCTAGCTTGTTAACCATTACACCACCATGAATACTTTATAGTTATTTAGCTATATCTGACAGAATATACATATAGGGATATCCAGTGAAGATCAAGTACACATTCAGAGACTAAACTTGTTAACCATTACTCTTTGACAGGGTAGTCAAATCTAAGTAATCATTGATTGTGACATATAATGTATTCGTAAAGTAGCCCACGTTAATGATGGTAACAAAAGTTGATAATAAAAATTGTCAAAATAAATACTTTGTTAAGTGTAGTTTTGACACAAGGTCAAAAATGTGGAGCACTTAGTGAGGATCCAAATCAATATTCATTAACAATGATTGACAAGGTCAGTTTGTTAAATGTTTCCCCATGACAAACCATAATTAAACCTCCCAAAATTGAAAGAAGCTTTGTCTGAAAACTTTCTCAGTAAAATGTAGGAAAAAAAAGGGGTAAGTGGATTTGAAAATACTTAAAAATGGGGGGGGGATAAATTTTAAAATATTTTTAAAATGGGGGGGGGGGGTTTGAAAATATTAAAAAATGGGTGTGGATTTGAAAATATTAAAAAATGAGGAATGGATTTGAAAATATTAAAAAAATGGGGGGTGGATTTGAAAATATTAAAAAAATAGTGGGTAGATTTGAAAATATTAAAAAATAAGGGGGTGGATTTGAAAATATTAAAAAATGGGTGGGGGTGGATTTTAAAATATAAAAAAATAGGTGGGAAGTGGATTTAAAAATATTCACAAATGGGTGGGGGTGAATTAAAAAATATTAAAAAATGGGGGGTGGATTTGAAAATATTAAAAATGGGGGGTGGATTTTTTATAGAAGACTGTGTTGCACCAGGATTCTAGAGAGAGGAATTAAACTGGTCACAACCTTTTTGGACTTGCCATTTGGTGTCACTGAAAAAAACAAAAGAAAAAAACCTATCAGTTGAATTTTACCAAGAACTAATGTCTATATCCTTCGTGGGGGGTGAGTACAGTGCTTGAGGTGGAATTCGACATTCTCAGGTTATTAGGATTCAAAAGTGCACTATGCATGCAAAGTGCATCTGTTGGAATGACGAAGGAGACAACAGGCTATTAATACATTCAACATAAAGTTACTATTTCTTTAAAACCGATAACATGTAATTAATAATTTATTTTGAAATGATAAATTATTTGTTGATAATTCAGCAAACACTTCATTTTATTCCACTATATTTCCTATATTTTTAGTGCAAATTGTTGACTTTAACTTTTAAATGAACTTCAAATATTTGTCTATACTTCTGAGATGAGATAGTATTTATATTATTTACCTTGTTTGCACTGTTGTCCTCATCTTTATTGCCATGTTTACAACATTTCAACCGTTGCATGCTCTGACCTTCTTCAGGTGATAGGAATTTCAAACTGAATCTTTTATGCCCAAGTGATTAATAAAGGGTTCCGTTCAAAATTCCTAGCACCTGAAGAAGGTGTGAGCGTACAATGGCCGAAATGGCATAAACCTGGCAAAAAAGATGACGACAAGTCTAAACATTATAGATAATGAAGTATAAAATTAATTGCTTTTATTTATTAGGTTGTCCCAAAAGTTTCATCAGATTCGAACGCTTGCAGATCGATGGCAGAAAGTCTTGGAAAATGATGGTCTTTATTTTGAGCAATAATTTTTGTTGTTTTTGTAAGTTAAATTTCAATTTTTTGCAAGTGTTTTCTGGTAACCTTTTCTGGTAGCATTAGAGTAAGATTTCAATTTTTTGCAAGTGCTTTCTGGTAACCTTTTCTGGTAGCATTAGAGTAAAATTTCAATTTTTTGCAAGTGTTTTCTGGTAACCTTTTCTGGTAACATTAGAGTAAAATTTCAATTTTTTGCAAATATTTACAAACTTTTGGGACAACCTAATATTTAATTGCTTAACATGAGAAATGATATTGAAATTTTTTATAATTTACGAAAAGGAAAAAAAAATGTCTACCCAATGATTGGACAGAGAAATTAAGCAAAAACATCAGGCCAAACTTTATTATCCCCCTGTGAAAATTATATTGAGCATGTGTTAGAACAGCATTTGTTTCATATCTTATCTAAAGAGATTTCTTTAAATACTTCCCATACATTTACTGATAAGGCACAACAATCATACCTTGTGCAGATGGGAGCGAGAATAAGACTGGTTGGTTGTTTTGTTTTTATGGCAAATCAACACCTCGGTGGGTCATTTATTGCCAACTAAACTTTATTTATTTATTGCTGGTAATACCTTTTTTCTTTCAACAATTTGTTGTTGTTTATATAAGTTTTGTGTCTAGTAATACATTTTTCTTTTCGAGTATCGAGATTCATTGGGATTTTGTTTTTAAGGGCAGGGTCCCCAAGTCCTACCCTTGTTATTTAACCCATAACTGGAAGGAACGGACAGGTTAATACCTTTCCCAATGGTACCAGTGCTTAAGTGAATGCAGGGTATTCAACTGGAATTCGAACTCAGCTCACCGATTTCTCTTTTCGAGCCGATATCCACTGCACCACAACGCACATCCATCACTATACGCTTACAGCACCTGATATTCCCAAGCAGTTACCCATCTAAGTACTGACCAGGTTCAAGGTTCCTTAACTTCGGTGATCGAGCAAAAGCCGGTGTATTCAACGTGATAGGCAGTAAGCCCTGAGAATGAGACTGTTTTGCTGCAAATGTGCATTTCTGTGTTAGATGTATGTAATTATGGACATATTGTTATGACTTCATTTTGATGTATTGAATGCTGCAGTTATCTGAAGAAAAGAAATATTTCAATGACTTTGATGAAAGAAGAATTGCCGTGGCCAGAAGATAAGGCCAGAGCATTTCTGAAAAATTGTGGTTTGTACAGTGCTCAAATTTGGCTGTAGTGAGAAATGTGGCCCAAGAAAGGAAGCACCTAAGTGCTGTAAAAAAAAAGGAGGTGTACAAAACTTATTAAATATAAGAAGTAAACAGTGTATTTTTTTTAACAAGTATGAGCCAACAGGAGGGCTACTGGGGCACAAAATACAGAGTGTTAATCAAGTTGAAGGAAGGAATGTGTCACGACACACAGTATATCGATCCTGTGTGCGCATGGGTTAGTATTGCAACAAGACCCTCAGATAATTCGTGTTAGCCATACTCATGGTGGAATGCACTTCAATGTGCAAGTGAAACATTGGAATAAGACTTTTGCTTCAGTAATTAGGGGAAAATGAATCTCACCTGTTTTTCTGAAATGAAATGAAATCAGTTTCATATTATATTAAAAATGAACACATATATTTTAAAAGGTTTATGATATTATCAATTTTATAACTTTCTCGAATTAAGATTTGAATTTATTACATAAAGACTTGTCCGTTATTATTCATTTTCAATAGAATTTCTTTCATCTTATTTCTCTTGCCTTTTATTCCACTAGTAGTATTAGATGTAATAAAATTTGAATTTCTATCGTGAAGCCTTGTCAATTCTTCATTTCATTTTTCACTAGGATTTCTTTCATCTTATTTCTCTTGCCTTTTATTCCACTAGTAGTATTAGATGTAATAAGATTTGAATTTCTTACATGAAGCCTTGTCAGTGTATTCATTTTTCAATAGGATTTCTTTCATCTTATTTCTCTTTTATTCCACTAGTAGTATTAGATGTAATAAGATTTGAATTTCTTCATGAAGCCTTGTCAATTAGTATTCATTTTTCAATAAGATTTCTTTCATCTTATTTTCTTGTCTTTTATTCCACTAGTAGTATTAGATGTATTAATTTGAATTTCTTACATGACCATGTCAATTAGTATTCATTTTTCAATAGGGATTTCTTTCATCTTATTTCTCTTGCTTTTATTCCACTATAGTAGTATTAGATGTAATAAGATTTGAATTTCTTACATGAAGCCTTGTCAATTATTATTCATTTTTCAATAGGTTCTTTCATCTTATTTCTCTTTGCTTTTATTCCACTAGTAGTATTAGATGTAATAAGATTTGGTTTCTTACATGAAAGCCTTGTTAAATTAATGTTCATTTTCAATAGGATTTCTTGTCTTATTTTTCTTGTCTTTTATTCCACTAGTAGTATTAGATGTAATAAGATTTGAATTTCTTACATGAAGCCTTGTCAATTATTATTCGTTTTCAATAGAGATTTTACGCTTTCATCTTATTTCTCTTGCCTTTTATTCCACTAGTAGTATTAGATGTAATAAGATTTGAATTTCTTGTAGAAGCCTTGTCAATTTTATTCATTTTTCAATAGGATTTCTTTCATCTTATTTCTCTTTGCCTTTTATTCCACTAGTAGTATTAGATGTAATAAGATTTGAATTTCTTGTAGAAGCCTTGTCAATTAGTATTCATTTTTCAATAGGATTTCTTTCATCTTATTTTCTTGTCTTTATTCCACTAGTAGTATTAGATGTAATAAAGTTTGAATTTCTTGAAGCCTTGTCAATGTGTATTCATTTTTCAATGATTTCTTTCATCTTATTTCTCTTGCTTTTTTATTCACTAGTATTAGATGTAATAAGATTTGAATTTCTTTACATGAAACCTTGTCAATTATTATTCATTTTTCAATAGGATTTCTTTCATCTTTATTTCTCTTGCCTTTTATTCCACTAGTAGTGTTAGATGTAATAAAATTTGAATTTCTTACATGAAGCCTTGTCAATTATTATTCATTTTTCAATAGGATTTCTTTCATCTTATTTCTCTTGCCTTTTATTCCACTAGTAGTATTAGATGTAATAAGATTTGAATTTCTTACATGAAGCCTTGTCAATTATTATTCATTTTTTACTAGGATTTCTTTCATCTTATTTCTCTTGCCTTTTATTCCACTAGTAGTATTAGATGTAATAAGATTTGAATTTCTTACATGAAGCCTTGTCAATTATTATTCATTTTTCAATAGGATTTCTTTCATCTTATTTCTCTTGCCTTTTATTCCACTAGTAGTATTAGATGTAATAAGATTTGAATTTCTTACATGAAGCCTTGTCAATTATTATTCATTTTTCACTAGGATTTCTTTCATCTTATTTCTCTTGCCTTTTATTCCACTAGTAGTATTAGATGTAATAAGATTTGAATTTCTTACATGAAGCCTTGTCAATTATTATTCATTTTTCACTAGGATTTCTTTCATCTTATTTCTCTTGCCTTTTATTCCACTAGTAGTTTTAGATGTAATAAGATTGGAATTTCTTACATGAAGCCTTGTCAATTATTATTCATTTTTCACTAGGGTTTCTTTCATCTTATTTCTTTGGTCTTTTATTCCACTAAAAATGTTAGATATAATAAGTTTTATTGCACATTATGCAGTATTATTCTGTTTTAGGTGGGATTTCTTTCATTGTTGACAAATAAGCACAACATTTTTCTGTACCTTTCATCCCAAAACATTCTTTTGTCCATCTTGTCTATTTTCTTGCTATCATCAGCTCTGATTTTGATCACCTAATCTCATTTTTTACTGAATTTAATTATTGTTTTAATAAGATATTTTTTGTGAGTGAAACAGGTGATTGCCAAATTGAGTGAAATGTGATAGTGATGGTTGGGGAACAGTTTGATGACTAAAAGGTTGAAGTTTTGTTAATATCTTTTCACAAATTTGCAATTCAATGTTGATCATTTTGGTAGCTAAAGTGCAGTAGCCTCACCTGCCCAACTGATAACCAGCTCAGCTCAGTTTTGCATATGGAAGGCCAGAGAAAGATTTCAAACAATTCAAGCTTGTACATCTTTCGTTCAATTCAAAGCCTGTGAAACAAACAATAAAAAATGAAATAAAAAGAAACAAATTGTTTTGTTATTATTATTTTCTGACATTTTCAGATTTACATTTTGAAATCAGTCAGTTAAGTGTCATACGTGATACATGCTTTGGGTGATCATGTATTGAAAGAGACATGACAGACTTGGCAGAAGATTATCCCACAGCAGTTTGTCATTGCTTTCTGCAGTAGACTGGTTGCCAGTCAAGGCTATAGAACTCAATCTATCCTGCCATTTAACCCATAACTGAAGTGAGAAGAGGTGAATTATATTATATCATTGTATTAATAAGTAGTAATTAGTGGGGGATCAGTTTATTACTTCATAACAATTTAAAACCGATCCCCTCTTTATGTCCAGTAGAAGTTTAAATTGTTTTCAACTATTATATTCAGTCAGTCAGTTAAGTGCCATACATGATACACGCTTTGGGCGATTATGTCTTGGATAAGACATGACAGACTGGGCAGAAAATTATCCCACAGTAGGTTGCCATTGCTTTCTGCAGTAGACTGGTTGTCAGCCAAGGCTACAGAACTCAACCTGTCCCGTTATTTGACTAATAGCTAGAGAGGGAAGAGATGTATTATATTATTAAGTAGTAATTAGTGGGGGATCAGTTTATTACTTTATAACAATACAAAAACCGATACCCCACTTTATGACCAGTAGAAGCCTTAATCCTGATTTCAACTATTATATTCAGTCAGTCAGCTATGTGTCATGCGTGATACACGATTTGGGTGATCATGTCTCAAAAGAGACATGACTGACTGGGCAAAAGAATATCCCACAGCAGCTTTCTGCACTAGACTGGTTGCCAGCCAAGGCTATAGAACCCAATCTGTCCTATTATTTATTCCATAACTGTAGGGAAGAAACGGAGTAAAAGAAGGGTATTTGTGTGCAAGTGCATGCAAGGAATTCAACTGGAATTTAAATTCAGCTCCCCGATTTGTTGTTCGGAGTTGATACCAACTGCACCACAACGCACATCCAATTTTTTAAGTACCATCTTCATTTTCATTGTTTTAGTCAGTGCATTCTTCAGCCCAACTTGGGTATATGCCGCATTGCCACATCTCATCAGGACTGCTTTGTGGTTGAGATAGTTGCATATTCTCAGCTCAGCCAAAAAGTTGAATGCTGATTTTCTATGACAACCTGGCCTTCCCCATTTTGCCAGTTTGTATTAAGCTAAACTAGTATGCACTAGTACATTATTGTACTAAGCTAAAGCAATTAAATTCATCTGGTATTTTGAAAGAAACTATAATCTACCCAACTTTAAATTTGAAATTTATAAATAACAAAGTTTGAAGAATTTTTATCACCATTCAGTCAGATAAACA
>JBBBDQ010001368.1:3352500-3480000 GCA_037127315.1 Ascarosepion bandense
ACATGACTGACTAGGCAGAAGATTATCCTGCAGTAGGTTGCCATTACTTTCTGCATTAATTATTAAACACACAAGTTAAAAAGACTGTTTGCCTTAAAAGTGTTATCCCCCTCCCCAGGTAATATACCGGATTGATCTTTTTCTTACTCTTTTCCTTAAATATTCCTCCTTACTCATGTGTTCATTCCATGATATTCTCAGCATCCTTACAGATGAAGAAGGGATAAGGTAAGAGAAATGTGGTTCTACAGAAGGATGCTATGAATACTGTGGACTGAATATGTAAGGAAGTTTTAAAGAAAACAAAAATAAAATGGGTATAAGAAAGAGAGTGTTGAAATTTCTAGAGCACTTAATAAGAAAAGAGGGCTTGGAAAATTTGACACTCACAAGATATGTTGAAGGCAAGAAAAACAGAAGACATAAGTAGCAAATAATCTATTAAATAAACTTAGGGAAACAGTTGGCAAAACAGGGATTAAGAGAGATAAGAAAAAGACAAATTTATACTGGATACACAATCCTAAACAAGAAATAAGGGATAAATCTATACTACTGTTCAAAAAACTGTGGAAGAGTGTGAACTGGAGGTGAGGTGTACCTATCTACTCCTATTGCGGGAAAAAAATATACATAGTTAATAAAATTTCAGAGTGTCAGATTTTGTAAGTTTTGATTGCACAGAAAATCTGAGTTTACACACAACTATGATGTTTCGTGAGCCAATAAGAAAAAAGCATATACATTCACCAATAAAAATACTCTTTTTATAAGAAAGTTGTTTCATTAAATTTTACCATGTGTTGATGTTTGCAAAAAAACAAAATAAATTCAACCTCTTATTTATTGTCCAATCAGGAGCAAGGAAAAAAATTTTAAAAGTTGATCTGTTTCTATTTTTCACAATAACATAAATACATGTGATCTTTTAATTTTTTCTTTAAAGCATCACAGATCATCAACCAGACGTCTCATCCGGGTGACATGCCTTTTTGACTACTCTCTCAAAAGAAAGAGGAACAAAGACATCATTTTTGCTTTCAGTTACACACACAACAAACTTTCAACTACTACAATTATACACAAATCAGCAACATCAGATTTGTCTTTTCTTCACAAATCATCTGACTTTACAAAAACTAAACTCTTAAACACACATTCAAAAGAAAAATTTTATGCTGAACTTTCAAACATAAATGTTATTTCAAAACAACAAAATTGATATCATTTTTTTCATTAAATAAATTTGCACTTATCAATACAAATGAGACTCTTTTATCTTTTGTTCAACCATCTTGTTCTTTTAAATGTGGTAGGCTTGGTTATGTTTGACACAAGGCCATTGTGCAAACATAGGCAACACTCCCTACAAGAGTTTAGGCAGAGAAATTAAAACTATAGAGTTGAAGTAGACTTTAGAAAAGATAAAAAACAAGAGACAAACTTTGTACGCCTGTCCTGGGGAGAAGTGAAAAATACGTATTTCTTTTCAAGAAATATGCATGCAAACATAGTGCTGTCTTCGACTTGCTATTCCAGATTTATTTGCAGATAAATATTCCAGGAAATGATGTAGACTCACGAATCCTAGTGAATAGTAACGTCAAGAATTGGAGAGTTGCCATTTAGGCATTTTTACTCAAATCATAAATAAATGAGGTTCATTTTAGTGACAGTTGATGAGATCTGCTGAACTCCAATGAAGCATTAATTGATGCTGTCTGCTTTTTAAGAGTTAATTCAATCAATATGGCAGACATATTTACAACAAAATGAATATCATGCTTTAAAGGGAGTTAACTTTGAATTAAAAGTGATTCTAATTAACTTATTTCTAATTATAAAAGTTTATATGCAGATTAAACTTATCTTCATGTTTTACAGAGGAAATAAAAACTAATTTTAAACATTCTTCCTTTTATAACTTCAAGCCTACAACAGGAATCCAGGAGAAAGTCATGACCAAAATATTATGTGCTTCCTTTTATAAAAGTGCATAGCCTTAAATGTGCACATCGCTGATTGGTTAGAACATCTGCTTTTTGTTATGTTGCCAAGTATAAATGAATAACTCAACAACAGAATCAGAATATAAGTTGTATTCCGCGGAAAGACAGTTAGTAAATACAGAAGTGATTGGTAATATTTACAATAGAAAGATACAAGAGTCCAATCCGTCGTAAGACGTGTGTATACGTGATTACTTCCGGTACGCCACTGGAAGTGTGACTAACTCTTCACTGACACGCACTGACTCTTCAGTAACTCATTAGAGACTCTCAAGTGACTCTCTACGACTGTATTTACTAGCCTTCCCATGCAAGGCTGGATGTGACACATGGTCATTTTATTGTGAGTATTCCCGGCCATATAGCCAGGCCAAAAAATGTCTGTCTATTTTTCCCCAGTCGTGGTTCTACCCTTCGGCGGAACCACGACTGGGTTACTGCTCTCTGCTCGGAAGCAGAGAGCACCCCCGCCCGAAGGCAGAGAGCTGACAGTGTCGTAGAGTCGTCAGTCTAGTGACTCTGTACGACTCCCCTGTAGAGAATCCACCATTGCTATATATAGCAATGGGAACAGTCCATTTGTAGTCAAATAGGAGTGGCGCCCTAACACTTTTAAACTATGATATCTGGATTTTTATCTAACCATAGTTGATTTGTCAGGAAGGTGATTACTTGATGCGATTGACTGGTGGGTAGAGGTGAACACAACATGCAGTACCATTTAAAAAGTGCATGAAAACTACACCCACTAGTTGAACCAAGTCTTGCGAATGTGAAACTGTTTGAGGGTTGTCTTAGCACAAATTCACAAGACATCGTGACCGAGAGTTTGAGCACACTGACCTTGTTCTAACTGTTGATTATATCAGATTGTGTACCTTCTTCTAGATGCTGTACTGAGGTTTGCTCAGCATAGATGCAGTGTAAACCACATGAGGGTTTTGAACAAATACAGATGTGCCTGAATAGGTATCTGCAACAGGGATTTCCCAATTGCCTTAGCAGACTGGCACGCTCTGATTGATTGAGACCTTTTCTTTGGCTTATCAACTCTTTGCAAGTTATTTATAGCCAGAAAATATTTTTAAATTGTAGGAAGTTTTGTGGTGTAGATAATAATTTTAGTAATACAAGTCTTATTAATTAACCCATATCTGGGGAGAAAAGAGGTGGGTTCATACCTTCCCTAGGGTTATGTGCATGTGATGGAATATAACAAACCCAACTAGAATTGGAACTCAACTCTCTAATTAACAATTCTGAGCCATTATTCATTATACCGCTCGCACATATAAGCTTACAGCACCCGGCATTCCCAAGTGGTAATGATCAAGCTGAATGTTGCTTAACTTTGGTGATCATACGAGAACCAGTTGTTTTGAGATAATGATTTAGTGACACAAATCTTACTGTATAACCTGTATATAAGATAAACCCGGATATAAGAGATATTTTTTCTGGTCCCAAATTAGAGCCTGTAGTAATGTATATAAAATAGACCAAACCCAGATATAAGATAACTTTTATCCGGTCCCGACAACTCTCTTATATCAGGGTTACACTGTAATTAACTCATAGCTAGAGAGAAGAGGTGGATTCGTACGTTTCCCAGGAGTATTTGCATGTAAGCAAATATAAGAAGTGCTACAGGAATTGGAACTTAGCTTTTCAATTAAGAATATCAATTCATTATAAAGATTTCTATTTTCTTGAAATGTAGAAATGCTGTTTCCTGAAAAATATGGATTATGGCAGCACAAAATCTTTCAAATAATGTTGTTGTATGTTTGTTTTGAAGTTAAGCAATGTTGAGCCTGGTCAGTACTTAGATGGGTGGCCGCTTGGGAATACCAGGTGCTGTAAGCGTTTAGTGACGGATGTGCATGCTTATGGCCATATCATGTTGAATGCACCGGTTCTCGTTCAATCACCGAAGTTAAGCAATGTTGAGCCTGGTCAATACCTAGATGGGTGACCGCTTGCGAATACCTGGTGCTATAAATGTTTAGTGACGGATGTGCGTTGTGGTGCAGTGGATATCAGCTCAGAAAGAGAAATCAGTGAGCTAATTTCGAATTCCAGTTGAATACCCTGCATTCACTTAAGCACTGGTACCCTTGGGAAAGGTATTAATCTGTCCCTTCCTTCCAGTTATGGGTTAAATAACAGGGTAGGACTTGGGGTCCCTGTCCTTAAAAACAAATCCCAATGAATCTTTATACTCGAAAAAGAAAAGTATTACTAGACACAATACTTATATAAAAACAACAATAAATTGTTGAAAGAAAAATGACCCACCAAGGTTGATATGCCATAAAAACAAAACAACCAACCAACAAATATAGCAAATCGTATAGAGTATAAACTGCTATTGTGGCTGAAACAATTGTCTTTTTTATTAATCATTTCACTCCAAGCAAGGCAGTAACGCTATTGATGTGCAGTGGGGTACATAAGAGAAAATGATTAGATTGGAGGAGAGTACAGGTGCAGTGGATGTCAGAGAAGGGAGCAAGAGAAGGATGGGAATACAGGTGTGATGAGAGTTGCAAAGGTAGAGAGAAAGAAAAAGATATACAGGGTGATGTAGAAAGAACTAGAGTCAAGTGGTTAAGAGATGGGTATTGACATTGCATTTAAATTCCTAGAAGTTGCCAGTCTGGTTGCATGAGTAAACTCATGTGGCAGGGGTACCAGTGACTTACGTTTGTTTGAGCAGAAGCCATGAAAATATTTATAGAACAGACAGATTGAAGCCACATCCCATTGGTGAGAAAGTGGCTGGAGTTGAGCCACTAAGTTGGTACCTATCACATTACTGATTCTTCTTTGGAGCCTGTTCAGAACACGAACAGTGAGGGCACCGATGGATAAATAACAACACAGAATGTATATATAAAAATATAATCTTATATTTTTATTCTCTTCAGTGATAGCTGTGTGGGAGTTGTAATAAGAGAGAATCACACACATATGAGGGAGCTAACTAGCTAGAATTGTCTTTCTTGTGTTCTCTCCGAATCCTCTGGATGTTCTACTTTTAACTGGAAACTCTGATCTTATATAAGCTGAAATACATCAAATTCTGCTTAATCTATTAGTAGGCGATTCCATGTCATCTATGGAGAGTCACATCTTTAATCTTTTTCCCTTTTTATTGCCTTTGGGCCAGCTGCCTTTTGATGTCATCACAGTCTTGTTTTCTACTGTTTATATTTTCTGACAAACAGTTGTCCTGACAAAACACACTTTGTTCGTCATTGTTCCTGATGCCAAATTATATTTCATATTTTGGTACACCAAAATACAATTCCATTCTTTTAATGGAAACACACTTTTATTTGTCATTGTCTCTGCGTTTCTCATCCATTGTTTTATATTTCTTGAACTAGAAATCACTGCCTTTGACATAAACACATTTTTATTTGTCATTGTTTGCATTCTTGCTTTTGACTGAAATTATATTCTGTGGGTCACAGAGTATATTACAAATGTTTGCCCTTGTATTGGATTAACTGTTATTGATCTTTGCCGACAATTTGTTGTGGAGTTGTGGCAAAACTTCGCCTCAAAGTTGAAGTGACCGCTTTGTGTTGGAAAATAAGACACGGAACAAGAAGGTAGGTTCAAAACAGCGTATTAGTAATAACAAGATACAACATATCCAAAAGAAGTGTTAAGTAATATAGAAATAAGTAAGTCCGAAGGTATTATTACATTGCCTGACTAATTAGTTAGTTAAGTGCCATACGTGAAACACGCTTGGGCGATCATGTCTCTTTCGAGACATGACTGACTGGGCAGAAGATTATCCCACAGTAGGTTGCCATTGCTTTCTGCGGTAGACTGGTTGCCGGCCAAGGCTAAAAACCCCAATCTGTCCTGTTATTTAACCCATAACTGGAGGGAAGAGACAGATTAATACCTTTCCCAAGGGTATTTGTGCGTAAGTGAATGCAATGAATTCAACTAGAATTCGAACTCGGCTCCTCGTTCCAAGCCGATATCCACTAGACCACAACGCACATCCTTCTAGTAGCTGTTGTTAACTGCTGTACTTGACTGCTTGTATCTCCTCTTCTCTGCTTCTTAAAAGTCATGCGTCTATATAGCAAGAGGAAGAGTTCATTCCTCGTAGGAGGGTACCATGACAAGGGTGGGGACCCTCTCCACTAATCACCCTTTACCCATTTAATGCCCCCTACAAAGTTTTACCAAACTATTCTAGTTAATTTTTAGTCCAATGCATAGGGAAATCATTAAAATATACTTTTTTTTACTGTACAATGCTAATACGGTTAAAATAAAAACAACCTTAAATAGAGGGGAAAATAAGTAAGTCCGAAGGTATTATTACGCTGCCTGACTAGTAGCTGTCGTTAACTACTGCGCTTGACTGCTCATGCTTGACTGCTCTCTGGAAGTCATGCAGGCAATCTATACGTAGCAAGAGGACGAGTTCATTATTCGTAGGATGGCACTATAACATTCAGTCAAAATATTTTAAAAAATTCAACGAGATGTAATATCAGTAACTGTCTATTTTTAGTGATCCAACAGCCACTCAAGGTGGAGCATTACCAAACGATGTTGTTGCATGACTGTTAAAAAAGAAAGTTAGCACAGTTTTTTTAAAAATCATTTTGCCCTAAGCAAGGCATTTTACTGCCACTGTTGTGCAGGGGGTTACATAGGAGAAATGTTATGAAGAGTGAGAGGTTGCAGGGGGTGTCAGGATGAGAGTAGGAGAGGGAAGAGAGTACTGATGAGAGTGGGGTGGACGAGGAGGAATGCTATGAGGAGTGAGAGGTTGCAGGGGGTGTCAGAAAGAGAGTAGGAGAGGGAAGAGAGTACTGATGACAGTGGGGTGGACAAGAAGAAATGCTATGAGGAGTGAGAGGTTGCAGGGGGTGTCAGGAAGAGAATAGGAGAGGGAAGAGAGTACTGATGACAGTGGGGTGGATGTAGAAAAGCATGAGAGAGAGGAGAGAAGTTAGTGTAACAGGAGATGACTATTGACTTTACATTTAAATTCTTGGAGGATTGTAACTCTCAGAAAGCAAGTATGTGAAAGAGAATTCCACAGGCGAGAAGTTCGAGAAAAGAAGCTGCTGGAGTAGAATTTGCGTTTACAATTTATTGGTTTCACAGTAAAAGGGTGGGACTTAGTTGATAATCTTGTGGCTCGAGTAAATTCACATATAGGGGGCACTAGTGAACTAAGTTCATCGAAGCAGAAGCCGTGAAAGTGTTTGTAGAAGAAACACTGTGAAGCCACATTGCGCCAGTGAGAAATAGCCAAGGTGGAGGATTACCGAATGATGTTGTTGCATGACTGTTAAAAAAGAGAGTAAGCACAAATTATGTGGATATGTAGAAAAGATAACAGCTGAACTTGAAGAGTTTAAGCTTGTCATGATAAGGTAAGCATCCTCTTGAGAGTCCGTTTCAAATTAGCAGAAATAAAGAACGTGATCAAACGTATCATACATCAAGATACAGCTAAATGTCACAGGTTCGCATCCATATTTTGCAACATAGTCATGACCTACTTCAATGGCAGTGTTCCATCTACAAGTCAGGTCAGGTATCTCAGCTTTGCAAAACTCGGCTGGCTAATCTAAACTTATTTATAAATGGAACTTTGTCTGTGTGTGTGTCTGTGTCTGTGTCTGTATCTGTTACCTATAGACTCCAAAACAGCTGAACTGATTTTCTTGAAAATTTACACAGTTGTACTATAAGCGTCTGCGAGTGTCCTTAGCTAGGTTTTGTGTCGATAAATATTGAAAATCGATAATCGAATAAATCGGGTTATAAAAGGAGTGGTCCGATTTTAATCAAATTTGATACACTCATAGACAAAGACATAAGAAACGATATTCAGAAGTTTCAAGGTTGCAGTTCTTACAATAGTGCAGAAAATTTGATATCAATACTAGGAAATCAAAATTTGACTTACATCCAGTCAATTTTCTTTCAGTGTATGGTTTCACTTTAAGTGGAAACAACTATTGATTTTTAGTCTTTCGTGCCAACGTCCAAAGAGTCTGAACTCCAGGACCATGGAGTAGTTTTAAAGCTTTCATTACACCCGAGCAACGCCACGCTATACTGCTAGTATATATATATATATATATATATATATATATATATATACTAGCAGTATAGCGTGGCTTTGCTCGTGTGTGTATATATATATACTAGGTGCGAAAGGTAAATTGTCGCAATTATTTTATTATTTCAAATATTCTATAGGCTGAGTCTGAGCTCCAGGACCATGGATTAGTTTTAAAGCTTTCATTACACCTGAGCAACGCCGTGCTATACTGCGAGTATATATATATATATATACTAGCAGTATAGTGCAGCATTGCTCGTGTATATATATATATATATATATATATATATATACTAGGTGCGATAGGTAAATTGTCGCACTTATTTTATTATTTCAAATATTCTATAGGCTGAGTCTGAACTCTAGGATCATGGATTAGTTTTAAAGCTTTCATTACACCCGAGCAATGCCGGGCTATACTGCTTGTAAAGTAATAATTCTTAACAGCAATTTTCACTTTTTCATCACCACCTGACTTAGCACTCTCAGACTTCTTTCTGTTTGGTCCAATGAAGAGGCACCAAGGGGTAAAAGGTTCTGGTGGTGATAAAGAAGTGAAGACTCCTGGGAGGAATTGACTACATCAGCAGCTAACCAAGTTTTACGCAGCTGGGATATATGCCTTCATTCATAGGTGTAAGGCTGCCATTGAAATAGGTGGTGATTATGTTGAGAAGTAGCGATGTGAATGATGCGAAGCAGAGATATATCTTGATGAAGAACATGTTTGTGTTTCTTATTTCTCATTTAATAAATATTGTATTGTTTTTTTCATTCACCCTCATATTTATATTTATATACATATACATTTCACACACATACACACATATATATATATAGTATTGTAATTTTGTTATTACAATGGTTTATAAAAACATTATATCACTACACAAACATTTCCATGTTTCAGAACAGTACTGTTTTTTTTTCAGGTGAAAAAAATTGGTAAAAATGATTTATTTTCGAAATATAAGCTCTACTCTGTATTGAGCACTTTTTATTAAACTAAATACTTGAACAGTGGGCTTTAATTTACATGTTCTTTCACTTTCTTATATTATATTATATATATATATATATATATATATATATATATATATATATATATCTCCAGCCTTTGAGTTTTGAAATCACTTGACTGGTGGTCAAGACCGAGGAAAAATTTACTCGCCCCCAAATCATTTTACTCAACCGACTCCATTTTCTTAATAGTTGCCTTACGTAAACATAGTGTGACTCGCTGACAGAAAACAAAAAATTAAATTTTAGTTGTATGTGTTATGTCTTGAAGGCTGCCACAATGCGTTGAATGAAATAAAGGAAGGTCGGGAGGTGTTTGTATGACCTGTTTATTATGATATTTCAAGACTATAATCTTATCATCAGAATGGCTAAGAAATACTCAGAATGACCGTGCTTTTTAGCTGCCTATCTATGAATGGCTGGCTTTATTAACTGCTGCTGCTGTACGTGTGTGCGTGTATGTATGTGTGCGTGTATGTATGTGTGCGTGTGTGTATCTGTGTGTATTCTAGTTGGGTTTTTTTTATTTTATGGTCTAATGGTGTGTGTGTGTGTGTGTGTGTGTGTGTGTGTGTGTGTGAATGAGTGTGTATGTGTGTGTATTTAAGTTGGGGTTTTATTGGTCTGATGGAATCAGTTCATAGGATCTGGGAGTTGATGTGACTTTGACCGGGTCAAAGAATATCAGTTACATTGCTGTTGTCTTATCTGTCTGATTTATCTGGTGGTGTTTGTTCATTGTGTGTGCTGTAATTGAATCTACTTTGTTTTGTATATATATCTGTGTGTGTGTGTGTGTGTGTGTGTGTTCTGTCTTGGTATGTGGTTTGTTATGAGCACCTCTGCTACTACAGCCCAGGGGGCGGGGGGGGGGAGACTATTGTAACTATTTTTTTTCCCTGTGTGTATAGGCTATGTGTGGTATTGTAATTAAATCTACCTTATTTTATTTATCTGTGTGTGTGTGTGTGTGCGTGCTTTAGCCTGGTTAGTGGTTTGTTATAAGGGAGGAAGAAGTATGTGTGTGGTTATTGTTACTGATTGAGTGTGTGTGTGACCTTTGCTGTTGTGTTAAGTGCATGTTGCGTGCGTCTTGGTGTTATCTATGTAAATTTGAGTTACAATTTCGAACATGTTAGAAAGGATTTTAAAACTTTTTAAAAATAATAACAACAAAATTTGATCTTTCTTCTCAATAATAGCATAAACATTTTGATGATAAAACTTTGTTTTTATTAAGTTTGAGCCCTTTTAACATCATGATATGCTGTTCTTTTTTTTTGTGGCAATTGAGTGGAGGTACCTAAGTTCAGAGTTTCTTTCTTCTGTTTGACCATAACCTCCTTCTCATAGATGATAAAAAATAACAGATTTTCTCAATGATTTTCTATAAAAAAATTACTTGTATAATTTGTTTTTTGGTGCATGGTTGAAAGAAGTATACGTATTTTTTTTCTTTCTTTCAAATGTTTGTTTTTACTTTCCATAAGCAGGGAGGAAATATAGATGTTGAGTCAAGGATAATATTTTTTCAAATGAGTTTCTAAAAATTTGTGAGCATCTTTAATCTGGGTGACAGTGACATTTTGGCTTCACTCTGGATGCCTTAATTAAACGAATGTTTTCACCGACCGGGACGATAAAAGCGAGACAGGATCTTGTCAATCTAAATTCCATTTGTCAGATCTTGCTTTGATGATTGCGAGATGTCACTGTCTTTTGTTTAACCACACATTTCAACATAAATCAGGCGCCATGCATACGACCAAAGAGTTCAATAATGTCATTGTAGGTCATTCTAAGTAACTTGTGAATCTTCAATGGCATACTTTTGGGTTGTAAAAAGAATTAGATTTCCTTTTTCTATAATTGAAGGGACATGTTTCATTTGAGATTTTTAATCGACTGCGGGAGAGTAAAGCAATAAACTTTAATCACTCAATTAAACTTTTAATCAACTGAGTTGATCGGGCGAGTGAAATCTCAAAGGCTGTATATATCTGAGTAGGAAGAACAACCATAGTAAAATCCATAGTTTGCAGCAATCAATTTTAAAAAGTTCTCAATATAATGCAGATCAATATAATATTTTTATTATAAGTGGTTATAATAAAAACAGTTTATATCGCTATACTAAAAGCTTTCATGTTTTTACTATAAATTGTACTTCATCAGATGCCTGACAAAGTACAAGTCATAGTACTAAGACATGAAAGCTTTTTGTATCGTGATCTAAACTGTTTTTATTAAAAGCATGTTGCGGATATCATGGACCAAGCATGCGAGCAATGATGAGGTGTTGGAAAGAATGGAAACAAAAGGAAATTGATATTGAGTATTAGGAAGAGACAACTGAAGTTCCTGGGACATGCAATGAGGAAGGAGGGCTTGGAGAACCTGATACTAACAGGCCAGATAGAGGAAAAAAGAGACGGAGAAAAGCAGCGGATAACATATTTGAAGGGCCTGAGCAGGTGGATGACAGAACGGGGGCTGAGAGATGTTACAGGAGAAAGTGTGCTAAGAGCCACTAGGGATAGGGAAAACGTGGAAGGCCATGATCGCCTATGTCCTGAAAGGACAAGGTACATAAAAGAAGAAGAAGAAGACTTATAATAGAAATATTACAATTATTTGTATATATATAAAAGACTACAGTGTTCTATGAAGCATCCCCTTGGGAGTCTGTTTCAAATTATCTGAGTGAAACAACATTAGAATTATCACTCATTTTCTGAACTTTTTGTAAATGTTCTGCACTTCCTATATTGTATAAATTAACCCTGTTGACACAAGGAATAAATAATATCTTGTTTGATGAACTTGTCAAATTCGACCTTTTCTCTAAGTTCGTCAGGTTCTAAACCTTCTACACGAACAATATAATAACAAATTTTATTTCCAAAGAACAAGAAAATCATATGTACGTGCATGTCAAGTAAACATTATGTGTGTTGGATTTTTTGTATGTTGATTTGAGAAAGTTTTTACTTTCAAAACGTTTTGTTTCAGAATGTAATGTATGTCTATTTAAAACAAATGGTTTGTACATAAAAATGTTTTTAAATCCACATGCAAAAAACCAACAAATGTAATGTCTACTACATATAAACATACTTACAGGTATACATTATTATCTAAATCACACACAGACAAACTAGAATCATTATAAACTTACACACATAAAACAATATTTATTGTTTTCTTTTGTTTTTTTATTAATCATATCACCCTGAGCCAGGCGATAGTGCCACTGATGTGCAGGGGGCTACATAAGAGTAAAAATTAGATAGAAGAGAGTGAAGAGAGGGATGAACCAGTTAGAAAGGAGCAAGAGAAGGAAGGGAATACAGGTGTGATGACAGTTGCAGAGGTGAAGAAAAAGGAAAGGATATACAGGGTAGTGTAGAAAGAACTAGGGTCAGGGTGGTGAAGAAAGAACTAGGGTCAAGTGGTTAAGAGATGAGTATTGACCTTGCATTTAAATTCATGGAGGTTGTAGCCATCAGGAAAGCAAGAATATGGAAGCGAGTTTCACAGGCGGGAAGTTTGAGAAAAAAAGCTGCAGGAGTAGAACTGTCGTCTGCATTTGGTTGATCTAACTGTGAAAGGGTGAGACCCAGTTGCCAGTCTGGTTGCACGAGTAAACACCAGTTGCAGAGGCATTTTTCAGGAAGGCTTAGAATTGGTTAATTTCTTGAAATTTTGGACTGACATGCCATCTCTCTTTGAATTTGAAATGCTAGAAATTATTCTAAAGTTGATTTAAAAGAGTTAATTTCACATGATACATGATTCAGTTAAGTGCCATACGTGATACACGCCTCAAGACATGACTGTCTGGGCAGAAGATTATCCCACAGTAGGTTGCCATTGCTTTCTGCTCTAGACTGGTTGTCAGTCAAAGCTATAGAAACCAATCTGCCCTATTATTTAACCCATAACGTGAGGGAAGAGACAGATTAATACCTTTCTCAAGGATATTTGTGTGCAAGTGAATGCAAGTAATTTAACTGGAATTTGAACTCGGCTTCCCGATTTGTCATTCTGAGTTGATATTCACTGCACCACAATGCAAATAACCAAAACAAAAATGAAACACCACAAAAGTAAAAACATCAGAATTTTTAAAAAAAATCATATCGCTCCAAGCAAGGCGATAACACCACTGATGCGCAGGAGGCTACGTAAGAGTAAAAAGATTGGAAAAGAGAAAGCCGGAAACCACATCCTAGCCAGGAAACAAGGGATGAGCCTCTTCACCAGTTAAATAGATGTGGGTGGTGTGTGAACCGGGCGATAATTTAGTCTATCTACTCCAATTGAAAAAAATTAAAAAAAACAAAAAGAGTGAAAAGATTGGAAAAGAGAAAACCAGAAAACACATCCTAAACAGGAAACAAGGGATGAGCCTCTTCACCTGTTCAATAGACGTGGGTAGAGTGTGAACCGGGCAATATTTTAGTCTATCTAATTCACTTGGGAAACAAAGAAAAAAAAGGAGAGAAAAAAAAGTTGTTGAATTTTAATGTAATTTATGACCAGATTTAAATGTGATTTTATTCAGTGTGTGTTGCTGGGATTTAATGTAGTTGGCCTCCAATATCTGAAGGTTCTTTTTACTGTGTGTATGAGTGAGTATTATTGTATTGTTGACTAAAACCTGTCTGATATTACCTACATGTTTATGTTTTTCTGAGAAAGGTTGTTTAATTGTACTCTGATCAGAAAGGTGACAGGTAAGTCTACGCGATACCTTTCAGAATGAGATCTGCTAATACCTTTCAGAATGAGATCTGAAGTTTTTCTTCAGATCTCATTCTCTGATGAAGATTTAATATTTTCTATTTTTCCTATATATATATATATATTGCTGACATACATCTAAGATGTAACTCTCAACTTCAAGTGACCCGGACATTGTTCTTTCTCTTTATCTATCACAACAATTACCGGTACAAATATTTTGTATGAACTCTTTAATACTTCAACTTTATCATTGAATATGAACTCTACTCATAACTTTCTCAATGAACATTAATTTCTACAACTCTTGTTATTCCTTCTTTTAATAAATTTCTATTTTAGCATTCAAAGTGTATATTTTATTATTCCACTCTTCTACACTAATTCTACATATTCCAACCTGCCGACAACCAACCTGACGATGAAAACCTTCTGATAATAATTCTTATGATGAATATTATTCAACATAAAACTTGTAAGCTGTAGGGAGTTCGGTTAAGTCTGACACAAAGGAACACACACCCCTTACACTACAAAGTCAATGTGAAACTAATGAGAAATGAAATGACGTAACTCATTTCACCTGTCCTCAGGTTAAGTAGTTGAGGAAAGCAAACAGTGTACATGTCATGAAATTTTGTTTTTATGCTGAATTTAAAAAAAGCTTTTTATTTTCAATTTTTTTTTTAAAAAACATTCAGGAAGAAAAAGACATTAGAAAGGCTTTTATTCTTGACATTAAAATTTTAAATAATCACAAAAAATTGTTTACCTGAAAAAATAGGTTATTTTTATTCATTCCAGTTGTTAGAGTAGAATTACGAAAATATTAAATGGGTGGGGATGAGATTACAAAAAGACATAAAATATTTTTGTACTTTTCATAAAGGAATTATATATGCGTATATATCATGAAGCAAAAAATAAAAAGGAATAGACAAACACTATATATATATATATATATATATATATATATATATATATTAATTCAGATACTTTAATCCAAGTGAAAAAAGCAGGAAGGTAAATTCCAAAAACCCGATCCTAATTAATATTAAAAATTTTATTTTAATATTAAAAAATGATACAGGAAGAGAGCTCCATGTAATAAAATATTACAGAGCAAATATATCCCCCATGGGGATTTTCATATCGAAATGGTCATTCAACATCATTGAATTAATCCTTTTTTAATTTTTATATATATATATATATATATATATATATATATATATATATCCAGGTAAAAAGGTACCCAAGTTTTTACGATTTTGAGTCCCCTGGCATTTACTTTTTTTTAATAAAAAGTGCTCAATACAATTGTAGAGCATAAAAATGTAAATCATTTTCACAACCAACATCCAACATTGCCCGATGACAAGATAGAAATCTCAAAACATATAAATTTCCGTGTTGCAATGTACGTTTAATTCATAATTATATGATTATATATATATATGTGTGGATATATATTTGCATATTTTTATAATTGTTCTAGCAGTATAGCCTGGCGTTGCTCGGGTGTAATGAAAGATTTAAAACTAATCCATGATCCTGGAGCTCAGACTTTTTGGACGTTGGCACGAAAGACTAAAAAGCAATAGTTGTTTCCAGTTAAAGCAAAACCGTAGACTGAAAGAAAAATAAATGGATGTAAGTCAAATTTTCATTTCCTGGTAGCGATATCAAATAAATTTTTGTCATTGTAAACTGAATTTTGAAGGCTAAATAAGTCCTCTGAGTAAATGGTATCATGGCTGAGACTAAGAACTACAATTATACCTTCTTAGAGTCTAACCTGAAGCAAAAACTAAAATAAAAGGGCAAAAAAAATACAGACATACAGGCAGATAAACAGGCACACACATAAACATCTTGCCTTTTATATATATATATACTATCGATTTTCTGCACTATTGTAAGAACTGCAACCATGAAAATTCTGAAGATTGTTTTTTATGACTTTGTAAATAATAATTTCTTAGTAAAACGCATGAATGACTTGTGTGATTCAATGCAGTAAGTGAAACTGCAGGGAAAGGAAACCAATCCTCTTGGTCTTACACATCTAAATCTATACTTATTTGTAAATAAAACTTTGTGTGTGTGTGTGTGTCTGTCTGTTACCTATAGATTCCGAAATGGCTGAACAGATTTTCTTGAAAATTTGCACAGTTGTACTATAAGCGTCTGCGAGTGTTCTTAGTAGCTTTTGTGTTGAGGTACCCCTGATAAATATCGAAAATTGATAACCGAAAAAATCGGGTTATAGAAGAAGTGGTCCGATTTTAATCAAATTTGATACACTCATAGACAAAGACATAAGAAATGAGATTCAGAATTTTCAAGGTTGCAGTTCTATCCTTGGACGACTTGTTTGACTCCGATATTGAAAATTGATACCCCGATATCCTACCGGGTCTGATCAAAATCAGTTTTTCAGCCCTTTTATTTTAGTTTTTGCTTTGGGTTTGGCTCTAAGTAGGTATAATTGTAGTTCTTAGTCTCAGCCATGATACCATTTACTCAGAGGACTTATTTAGCCTTCAAAATTCAGTTTATGACAAAAAAAACTTATTGGACATCAATACCAGGAAATCAAAATTTGACTTACATCCATTCATTTTTCTTTCAGTCTACGGTTTCACTTTAAGTGTTAACAACTATTGCTTTTTAGTTTTTCGTGCCAATGTCCAATGAGTCTGAGCTTCAGGACAATGGATTAGTTTTAAAGTTTTCATTACACCTGAGCAATGCCGGGCTATACTGCTAGTATATATATATATATATATATATATATATATTCTAGATGCGATTGGTAAATTGTCGCAATTATTTTATTATTTCAAATATTCTTTAGGCTGAGTTTGAGCTCCAGGACCATGGATCAGTTTTAAAGTTTTCATTACACCCGAGCAACGCCTGGCTCTACTGCTAGTAAATGAATAAAAAAAGGTAAGAAATATTTTTTGCTGGGTAGGGATAATCCAGTGAATCATTTTTTGTCTGAAAACCATTTTTCCATTTTTTGGCATGTTGGTATGTTGTGGTTATTGGCTCGGAATGAGAAATCGGGAAGCCGAGTTTGAATTCCAGTTGAATTCCTTTCATTCACTTACACACAATTACCTTTGGCAAAGGTATTAATCTGTATCGTCCCTCCAGTTATGGGTTAAATAACAAGACAGATTGAATTCTCTAGCCTTAGTTAGCAACCAGTCTACCGCAGAAAGTAATGGCAATTTACTGCAGGATAATCTTCTGCCCGGTCAGTCATGTCTCTTTCAAGACACGATCACCCAAGCATGTATCATGTATGGCACTTAACTGACTGAAGTGGCTTTATTTTTAATTTGTTGCAAACACCAGCCACCTCACAGATCAGTACCCACCATTCAGGAAAAAAATAACGACTCTGAATAAATGAAATTGATAAAAATGTACACATCCTGGTAATTATGGTGTTGAAGAATTAATTCAATGAAAGCCGAAGAATAGCACCTATTAACATGTTAGATCCATCCTCAATAATTAATTATATCCAACCTAATTACAATTGCCGTTAGATAAAACTGTAACAATAGTTCAATGATGCCAATCTGATTATTTAATGTGACAAGATTGCATTATTATTTTAGATAATTAAACTTACTTCATTTCGTCATCTTTTTTTTTTATTCAAGATGCTGTTTACTACGAGAATCATGGGTCTGGTAAATGGTAACTGAGTCAATCACTATTTAAACAGTGAATTAAAATCTCATTATATAACCCTTTATCTGGTAGACTTGTTTCTTTTTAATCCTTACAAAGAGTTATTGCTAGCTCCATATTTGAATATAAGGTTGCCTTCTGTAGAGTAGGGGTTAATAGGTTAACTCCACCACACACACACACACCTAAAGCCACTATTTGTCAGCTTAGTAGGGATTAAGCACTCTTGTATTGTTGTCTTGTACCAGACAAAAGTGAAGTAAACCAAGCTGCTAGGCTGATATTATTAATTAATAACATCATGTTCTTTTTGCTTGTAAATCTTAATCTAAGCTAAACTTATTTATAAATGGAACTTTGTCTGTCTGTGTGTCTGTCTGTGTGTGTGTCCATTACCTATAGACTCTGAAATGAATGAACCGATTTTCTTGAAAATTTGCACAGTTGTACTATAAGTGTCTGCGAGTGTTCTTAGTGAGGTTTTGTGTTGAGGTACCCCCCCCTCCCGATAAATATCAAAAATCGATAATCAAAAAAATCGGGTTATGGAAGGAGTAGTCTGATTTTAATCAAATTTGATACACTCATAGACAAAGACATAAGAAACGATATTCAGAAGTTTCAAGGTGGCAGTTCTTACAATAGTGCAGAAAATCGATAATATATATATATATATAAAAGGCAAGATGTTTATGTGTGTGTCTGTTTATCTGCCTATATGTCTGTATTTTTTTCAGCCATTTTATTTTAGTTTTTGCTTCCAGGTTTGGCTCTAAGTAGGTATAATTGTAGTTCTTAGTCTCAGACATGATACCATTTACTCAGAGGACTTATTTAGCCTTCAAAATTTAGCTTACAACGAAAAAAACTTATTTGATATCGCTACCAGGAAATGAAAAATTTACTTACATCTATTCATTTTTCTGTCAGTCTACGGTTTCGCTTTAACTGGAAACAACTATTGCTTTTTAGCTTTTCGTGCCAACGTCCAAAGAGTCTGAGCTCCAGGACCATGTATTAGTTTTAAAACTTTCATTACACCCGAGCAACTCCGGCCTATACTGCTAGCTAATTAATAAAATCATGTTCTTTTTGCTTGTAAATAAAATATAGAATACTTACTGTTTTTGATTATATATGGAACAGACATTTTTTTTTCCTGGCCAAAAAATATTCCAGGTCATGTATACTAAGTTGAGGTATTTAGTAGGTTAACAATGTGTAATATAAACAATCAATACGTGTACATAGCCAAAATCAATCATAATGTAAGATTATTTACACAAATATCATCATAATAATAATATTTATTTTTTTATTATCATATCGCCCCAAGCAAGACATTTTACTGCCACTGTTTTGCAGGGGGTTACATAGGAGGAAAGTTATGAGAAAGAGTGACAGGTCATAGAGGGTGTCAGAAAGTGGGGAAGAAAAGGATGAGAATACTGATGAGAGTGGAGCGGACAGAGAAAGGAGCACGAGAGAGCAGATGTAGGTTAGTGAGATAGGAGATGACTATTGACTTTACATTTAAATTCATGGAGATTGTAGCTGTTGGGGAAGGGAATTCCACGGGTGGGAAGTGCAAGAAAAGAAGCTGCTGGAGTAGAATCTGCATTTACATTTTATTAGTTTCACAGTAAAAGGGTCGGACCCAGTTGCTAATCTTGTGGCTCATGTAAATTCAAATATAGGAGACACCAGTGAGCTAAGTTCATGGAAGCAAAAGCCATGAAAGTATTTGTAGAAGAGACACAGGGAAGCCACATTGTGTTGGTGAGAAAGTGACTGTGTGTGAGCTGCCAAGGTTGCCTTCTGTAGAGCAGGGATTAATAGGTTGACCCCTTTACCTAAAGCCAAATATGTTGAAAACATTGAGTGGGGGGGCAATTGGCAACATAATATCTGAATGTGGCTAGCTGCCACCAACAGAGTACTTCTAATGACATAATGCTACTACTCAGTACACAGACTGGTCAATACGCCACAAATTCAAACTGACTCTCAAAGAGAATTGGTGTGAAAAAAAGCCGTGACAAGTTGTGCAGAATAAAGAGATTACCATCATCTGAAATTTCAGCTTTTTTTTTTAATCATTTCACTGCAAGCTAGGCGGTACCACCACTGATGTGTAAAGGGGCTACTTTCATGGTGTTTTGACCCCAGTTTAGGGGTTAACTATTTGCCCATAGCTGGGACCTAACAGGTGCTACCACCCAGGGTCAGGGTGGACTTGAGAACAACAGCAATTAAGAGGTGGTTCCATGCTCCTCACAACCTCCCAATCAGAGGCTTTGCTGCTGGATGCAGTATACCAGCCCACCCAGGACCCCGACTGAAATAGTGTTTTAACACATAGTTGACTTTAATATAAGTTTCCACCTGTGTATATGCAAGTAGTACCAGAAATTTTACTGTTGCGTTGACACTTTCACTTTGGAACGTCTCAAGCATCAGAGATTGACGCAGACCTGACCCCCCTTTAAAAGTAATGAGATCATGCATAAGGGATGACCTTATGTTTTTTTTAATCATTTCACCCCAAGCAAGACATTAATGCTACTGTTGTTCAGGGGGCTACATAAGAGATTTAAAGTATTAGGTAGGAGGAGAGTGAAGACAAAGACGGACCAGTTACAGAGGGTGAAAGTGAAAGGGCAAGAGAAGGATGTGAACACAGGAGTGAAGACAGTTGGGAAGGTAGAGAGAAAGGAAAAGAACAAGATACATGGGGTGATGTAGAAAGGGCTGGAGTTACATAAGAGAGTTGAAGTATTAGGCAGGAGGAGAGTGAACAAGATACATGGGGTGATGTAGAAAGGGCTGGAGTTAAGTGGATAAGAGATGGGAATTGACATTGCATTTAAATTCTTGGAGGTTGTAGCTGTCAATAAGTATATGGAAGGGAGTTCCACAGGGGGGAAGCTGAAATGCTGAAACTGAACAAATCCCTAAACTAGTAACAGATTTAAGCCTGTCTTTAGATGAAAATGGTTTAATTCATTCTAGTGAAAGAATAGATAAGACTAAAATCTATCAATTTGACATTATTTGCCCAGTATTATTGTCAACAAGACTAATCATAATGGGTACACATAAAAGATGCAAGTATCTAGGAATTTCTTGTACCCTTAATAAACCGAGCTTCTCAGGGTTTTGGATTCATAAGGCCAGAGAGACTGTTGAAAATTACATTCCGGTGTGCAAGTGAAACCATTGAGAGAAAGGCCCTGAAACAGTGCACATTCTCTCCTGATGACCCCAATTTAAATATAAATTTGAAAGGAACACATTAAAAGAAATTCAATGAAGTCATATGCCGTAGAGAAGCTCAGTGGAAATGTCATTGGCATGAGGAGCATTACACATTCGACTCGCTTCAGGTGAGTTTCAATTACTTTTCAGTAATTTACTTCTTTTTTTGCAAAAAATATAATTTGATTTAAATATCCAAAATTAACTAATCTTCTGAAACAGAGGGAACTTGATGAAACCATTTTCTCATGCAGGAAAAGATTTTATAGCGCATTTCAAATGAAAATGGTGAAATAAGATGTATATTTTAATATTCACCTGTATGAACGCAAGAGCAATCCATATTTAACTTGTTCAAGAAATGAGTGTTTGAGAGTTTATGCTTGCCTTTATAAGATTGTCTAACATTTATGGGATTACCAGTCACATTCATGGTGATAATGCTAAGTCCTTTATTGCTGGATGCAAGTTGATTAAAAAATTTCTTGATTCTAAAGAGATTTTAGACAGATTTTCTAACTTTAGCATTAAGCACCTTGCAATACCTTTATATTCAGTTTGGATGGGCAGCACATGGAGATGCATAATCAGGACTGTCAAACAATGTCTTTATAAAACCATACAAAGATCTCAAGTGGAGTATTTTGAACTATTCAGTGTTCTTTTGGATATACAAAAGGCAATAAATTCCTCGCTATCTTATCTGTTTTTTCTGATTCAGGTTCGGAAATAATTCTTCCCAATTGCTTTTTGTATTCTCTTTTTAAAGAGGACTTGCTGTTAAAGAAGGATGATGAAAGTATTGTTGCGTCTAAACTGACCTCAAAGGAAAGACGTAATTACATCTCTAAAGATAAGGGATTATTTAGTAAATAAATTTTACAAAGTTTGTAGTATAACAAACATCTTCTAAGTTTCAGAGAATAATGTAAGGTTCTCTGTGAAAACAAATATAAAAATGTTAATGTGGACAATGTTGTAATCATAAAGAATCCAACTAAACCTCACCCTTATTAACAATCAAGAAAAGTAACTGAGCTTATATCAGGAGACAAAAAAGGGGTTCACTCAGTTAAAAAAAGGAATGGCTTGACTCAAACTCATTGTTTTAATTCAGCAATTATACTAAGATTGAAAGTGGTGTAAGACAAGGATGCGTTTTTTTACTAGATCTATTCAACTTATTCAGCGAGACTATTCTGAGAACCCCAGAAGTTATGCCAGGATTCGTCATCAGAGGCCACAATTTAAACAATATAAGGTATGCAGATGATACAGTGCTGATAGTAGACACAGAAAGAAAACTAAAAGACCTCCTACAGAAGGTAGCTGAAGAGAGTGACAAGAAAGGACTACAAATAAACTGCAAGAAAATCAAATGCATGGTCATCAGCAAAAAGGGCAGCCTAAAATACCAATTACAGGTGAGGGGCTCTAAAATCAAGTAGGTACAGAAATTTTAAATACCTGGGAAGTGTTCTAACAGAAGACGGAAAGTGTGACACTGAGATCCGAAGGCGAATTGGCATGGCGAAAGAAGCATTCCAGAAGTTGAGTAAAGTATTAAGAAACAGGACAATTTCACTAGAAACAAAGAGGAGAGTACTGGATTGCTATGTGATGTCAATTTTTCAATATAGTTGGGAATGTTGGACAATATCTTTGAAGAAGAAGGAAAAACTTGAAGCAGCTGAAATGTGGTTCTACAGAAGGATGCTGCGGTTATCGTGGACCGAGAATGTGAGCAATGACGAGGTTTTGGAAAGAATGGAAACGAAAAAGAAAATTAATACAGAGCATCAGGAAAAACAGCTGAAGCTCCTGGGACATGCAATGAGGAAAGAGGGCTTGGAGAACCTGTCACTAACAGGCCAGATAGAGGGAAAAAGAGACAGGGGAAAGCAGCGAATAACATATTTGAAAAACCTGATCAGGTGGATGACGGAACGAGTGTTGCATGGTGCAACAGGAGAAAGTGTGCTAAGAGCCACCAGGGATAGGGAGATGTGGAGAGCCATGATCACCTATGTCTTGAAAGGACATAGCACATAAAAGAAGAAGATAAAAAATAACAAAATCTGATGCTAAATGTCCTGATATTTTGCATTAGGCTCTTCACATTACATATTTGCAGATTAATGCAAAAATGGATTGACTTTAAGCCAGAATTAATCTCTATATATAAAAGGTAATCTGTGTGTCCATGTGTGACTGTTCCCTATGCTCACCTACATTTTTTAAGCTACACCATTCAAACTTTCTAGGGACACATATCTACAGGGAAGACAGGTCGATACATACTTTTTGAGTTTAAGTTCAGCAAATTTTCCCTTTCGTACTTTTTGGCCAATGGTGCAGATTGTTTACATTTGCTCCATAAAAGATCTAAGATGGTTGCTAGATTATGTCACAGAAATCAAATCACGTGTGTCAAACACGACTAAAATATTTTTTATTAAAAAAAAAAATGACCCTTTATATTTAATTTTTATTCCAACGTTTTAAAAATTCGTTTGGTCAACAAAAAAATGTGAATATTTTTTCCTGTAATTTTGAAATAAAAGAAATTAAAAAATGTAAGCATGCATAGGGAACAGTCACTCACAAATTGCCTTTTATATATATAGATTATATTTTAAGTGTCTGCAGTGAATTTAAACGCATTTGCTTCATCCGCTGAAGAAATTAAAATGTTCTGAGTTCCATGGGCAACGCTGGACTATGATGCTAGTAGTTAATAAATAGGTAAAAGGAAATATATCTTTAGTGTTCAAATATAAAGCCACTAGCACAAAAAAAAAAGAAGATATTCACTCTTGTTCAAAATCTCTCAATGGATATGCCCTTCAAGGATAATAACTGTAAAATGTTTCCACACTGAAGTTTTGTTGGTCATGTGGAAAAACAATTTTGTGTCAATGACTAAAATAAAGAAATTTCAATTTGTTCTTTGTACAAAACTAAATGATTTTAAACATTATGAAAAAATCTTTGTATGTAATTGTAATATTGTATATTTTCTGTAAAAAATATTTTACAATTACATTCTGTACTTAGTGTAAAAAAAAAAACAAATATTATTTCCGAATTGTTCAAAGGTTCATTAGAAGTTTATTTGCATAAGAAAAGTCTGTTATTCAATATAATTTTTATATGCAAAAACTGTTGGCTTCTTGCATCTTTGTCTGAGGAGAAAATATAAAAATTTGAAGCTGCTTGAGTGTGTATTGTCTACTTTTCTAAGAGAAAGCAGACGCTGTCTTGGGCTCTTGTTTAATTTTTGAATTATTTCTAAAGACTAATTTTAGTACATTTTGATTTGTTGGAAAACAGTTGCTTTTGTTTCTTATTCAGAATCAATCAAAAGTTTTCCCTCCATATTTTGATAAATGAATTTGGAGCCTAACTGTAGGTAATAAAAAGGGGCCCAGGAGTTAATTCGAGGAGTCAAAGAACATCTGCTGCTGAAACCCAAGTTGCTCTGGTCTAGAAAGAAAAGTAATACTGAAGAAATTTGATAACCACAAGCCAAGAATTGAAGGGAATGCAAAAGTTGCTCCTAAATCAAAGAAAAATCTTCAGCTGGTGTGATTGTTCTATTCTTTGGTGTTACCAAAAAATTTGCTTCTAAAATTGTACCAATTCTTGAAAAACTGTTCAGAGAAGTATTGTCTCCTTTTCTAAATTCTATATGTAGTTTTTTTTTCTGAGGACCGTAATTTTTATTGTAAAAGGACACATTTTATTTGCATTAATCATTTCTATACACGTTATTGGCCATCATTTGTCATACAATGCACTTAATTGATGTAATTCTCTCAATTTTGTGTGTTAACAATAAATTTATCATTTGTTCTTAAATTTGGCTTGTGTCATCTGTCCTTGTTGAGTGCCCATATAAATTAAATGTCATCTCAAATATTTGTTTGAACTTTTGTTTTATGCAAAAAAATAATCCTTACTAGAGCTCTGCTAAATCTTTAAGCCATTGAAATAGATTTAAACTTGATTTGACACCACACTTGAGTCAAGAAACTAAATTTACACATTTTTTTATATAGTAATGTTTTTAAAAGTAAACTTTTTAAAGCCTAATACTGGCTAAACAATTTCTCTTGTAGTTAAGACCACTGCCATCAACAGTAACACTCCTCTCACTTCTCCCTTTCATAGCAAGAGAATACCCTCTCTAATCCATCTTTCCTCCTTCTCCTCAAACTCTACTTTTTTTCCTTCTTTCAAGGAATTCTTGTAGCACTCCACCTTCAGTTCACCTCTTCAAGACTTCCCTATCCAATTCCGTTCCACAGTCCACTTTTTTGTTTGAGAGTGCTCAATATTGAGACAAAGGATTAATAAGATTGATGTACAGAAGTTTCACTCACTGACGAGAGAAAACATCATCTGAGTTTGGGACCCAATACATCAGGAAAGCCTACAGAACCAACCTTTTCCTTGGTATCACCTTCATTTTTCACTCAACACCTGCTTGTGTGAGGTCCATGAACATACCCTTTCCAAATTATGCTTATATCAGGAAATCTTGCCTGCATAGACTTTTATATATTTCTATCGTTATACAGGCTATTTGTTTGTTTTCTTTGTTATCAAAGCATTTAAAAATATTTTTTTTTTATGAAAAAATAATCCTTACTAGAATTCTGCTAAATCTTTAAGCCGTCCAAATTGGTTTGAATTTTAAATTTAATTTGACGCCATGTTAGAGCCAAGGAACTAAATTCACTTATTTTTTATATATTATTTTTAAAGTAAACAGGCTTATTATTCTACTGTTATTGGGCAGAATACTTTGAGACTCGTGTCGTGTCTTTGTGGTAAAAATGACAAAAAAAAAAACAGGCAAGAGTCGTCTCTTTTGTTTCCTCTTCTTCATTTTCTTCTTCTTCTCTTGAACAACCCGAGCACGGTCAGCAAGAAAAAAACACACTCACTGGTTTTAAAAAAAACAGCTTGCTTTATACAGTTGAGGACCGACCATAAGTTTTTTTTTTGTTTTTTTTTAATCATATCACCCCGAGCAAGGCGGTAATGCCACTGATGTGCAGGGGGCTACATAGAAGTGAAAAGACTGGAAAAGAGAAAACCGGAAACAGCATCCTAAACAGGAAACAATGGATGAGCCTCTTAACCTGTTCAATAGACGTGGGTGGAGTGTGAACCGGGCGATAGTTTAGTCTATCTACTCCAATTGCATGCGAATGATGAGACAACGAGATTTCATATTAACTGTCCGAGACGGCCTGGCATAAATAATGGGTGCAGCCATTTTGATTCTTTTTACCATGGAGTAGCTGAATTTTACACGACGCAAAGACTTGTTGGCATTTCCGAGGTAAGCTGTTTTCACAATTTTCCCCACAATCTTTTGAAAAACAGTGCAGCTATTTCAATTATTACCTGAATAAATAGGTTTGACCTACTTCATTTCTATCAGACAACTTTACGTAAGACAAGATTAGAAATATAGTGAGTTCATTAGGAAACCCTGGTGTGTGCGAAGAGATGGTGGGCCATCCATCTGACCAACTTGTGCAAACGGATGGCAGACTGGAGAATAAAAGGGATGGCAAATAAATAAATTTACTAAGAGCTACAATGGATAGGAAGCTGTGGAGAGCAATAACTGCTGAAGGGACGTGGCACATAGAAGAAATGACTGTGGGATGATTGAACCAAGCAGCTAACAATTTTTATACTTTCCAGAGATAACTTGAACATAAATTGTCTAATTTTTCCGTGAGTACTTTTGGCTTTATAACCCATTATCAGAGAATTTTAATTTCTTTGTGTTGATAGAATTTTGTCTACATGTCAATGTGATGTTTTCTTTGTTAGTTTTTGAGTGTTTAATATATATTATTACTTGCCATAAGGAATCCTTGTGATATTAAATAAATAAATGAAAGTCATTATTTACCAAATCTTTATTTAGTTAACACACATTTGTCTCAGTTCATACATTTCTACATGAAGTATTACACACATACACACACACATATGTGTATATATATATATATATATATATATATATATATATCCAAATGAATAAGAACAAAGAAAATAATTGCAATGTTCAAAACATTAATTTAAAACAGTGTTCAACATAAAAAAGACAAATGAATATTTATTATTAATTATTACGTTAGAATATGTGCAAACTACAAACTACTACAGAATTGTACATTGTGTTTCAACATTTTAAGAACCTCTCATCAGTTAGTTAATAATGATGGTAATAAATGTTGTAGTAGTTTTTAATTTGCACATGTTATAATGTAATAATAAATATATATATATATATGTATATATATTATTACGTTAGAATATGTGCAAACTACAAAGTACTATAAAATTGTACATTTTGTTTCAACATTGAAAGAACAATGTCTCATCAGCTAGTTAATAATGATGGTAATAAATTTTGTAGTAGTTTTTAATTTGCACATGTTCTAATGTAATTATATATATATATATATATATATATATATATATATAATTTTTTATATATATATTTTATATATTTTTTACACATATATTTTATATATTTTTATATATATATTATATATATTTTTAAATATATATAATTTTTTACCTCAAACAAAAAAACAACATAAAAAAATCCAAAAATAAAAGAAAGGGTGTTTTTCTTAATTTTTTTTTTCAATAGAATGTTTTTTACCTTCATTATTAACTTCCTGATGAAACATTGTTCTTTCAATGTCGAAACAAAAAGTACAATTTTTTAGGAGTTTGTAGTTTGCACATGTTCTAACATAATAATAATAATAATAATAATAATAATAATAATAATATATATATATAAACTACAAACTCCTACAAAATTGTACTTTTTGTTTCGACATTGAAAGAACAATGTTTCATCAGGAAGTTAATAATGAAGGTAAAAAACATTCTATTGAAAAAAAAATTAAGAAAAACACCCTTTCCTTTATTTTTGGATTTTTTTATGTTGTTTTTTTGTTTGAGGTAAAAATTTTTAAAAAGCAGGGAAAGAAAGAGGGAAGAAAAGATCAGATTAGAAGATGAGAAATCAAGGAAAAGAAAGAGGAAAAGGAAAGAAAAAAGAAAGAAATAGAAAGTGAAGAGGAAAATAAGGGAGAAAATGTAGAAAATTGGCTCTTCTCTTTACATTTTCTTTTCCTTTTCCTCTTCACTTTCCTTTTCCTCTTCACTTTCCTTTTCCTCTTCCTTTCCTTTCCCTCTTTCTTTTCCTTTTCCTCTTCACTTTCCTTTCCCTCTTTCTTTTCCTTTTCCTCTTCACTTTCCTTTCCCTCTTTCTTTTCCTTTTCCTCTTCACTTTCCTTTCCCTCTTTCTTTTCCTTTTCCTCTTCACTTTCCTTTTCCTCTTTCTTTTCCTTTTCCTCTTCACTTTCCTTTTCCTCTTTCTTTTCCTTTTCCTCTTTCTTTTCCTTTTCCTCTTCACTTTCCTTTTCCTCTTTCTTTTCCTTTTCCTCTTCACTTTCCTTTTCCTCTTTCTTTTCCTTTTCCTCTTCACTTTCCTTTTCCTCTTTCTTTTCCTTGATTTCTCATCTTATTTTCTGATCTTCCCTCTTTCTTTTTTTTAATATCTTTTTACATTGTATGGACAAAAAAAAACATTCCAAAATATAAAGAGACGTGTTGTTCCAAAAAATATTTTTTTACATAAAACGTTTATTACCATCATCGTTAACTACTTGATCAGACATTGTTCTTCCAATGTCAAAGCAAAATGTACAATTTTGTAGTAGTTTGTAGTTTTCACATGTTCTAAAGGAATAATTAATATCTCTCGTTCTCTTTTTTCTCTCTCTCTGTTTATATATATATATATATATATATATATATAGAGCATAATGATGGTCCACATATACTGTCTTAATATGTATAGGAAAAACTACTAAAAAGTTGTAAGTTTAAAAATGTATTTTTTGACAGTATTTATTTTTTTCTATTATTATATATATATATATATATATTTGATATTTCAGACTGGCCCTGGCCTTTCATTAGAAACAAAATGATGAAAGGCCGAGGCCGGTCTGAAATAATATAATATATATATATATATATATATATATATATATATATATATATAATAGAAATAAATAAATACTGTCAAAAAATACATTTTTAAACTTACAACTTTTTAATAGTTTTTCCTATATATATATATATAAAACAAAAGAATTTGCATATAAATAAACTTAATTACTAAGAAATCCACTAAAGTTTAAATTTAAAGGTATCCATGAAACAGCTAATTCGGATTTTTATTTAAATTATTTTATTCTATTAAAAATTATATATGTGGAAATTGACATCAACATCCAATGGTGACAGTCTGTTTCATGCTTAAACACAATATTCAGGTCATGAAGTTTCATGGCTTAAAAGTTACATTCAAGTATAAACAGACTGCAGATGTAGGGGGTGATGTGGTTGCAGAAATTGTCCAACAACAATGATTGGGTTTGCCTGCTTGTGTGGCATGGTGCAGAGTCCTGTTGTCAGATTTAGTGTCTTCTAGCAGCCACCCTCTTGACCTATGGCAGCATTACTTCTTCAAGGCACTTGATTTAGGCTTCTGTGTTGAGTTTGAAGTCCTGTGCGAAGGTGAATAGAGGTGTAACGTGGCCATCACTCCAAACATCTTTGTGATCACCATCAGACACATTCAGTTCTTTTTTAATCTTCTTCACTGTTGTCAGATTGACGCTTAAATGTTTGTATTGGAGCTTACAGCATGAATGATAAGTAGTACAGTATACCGTTTCCAAATTTCTTGTAGAATGAATTGTGCCATAGTGCTCTTTTTTTCACAGACTATGCCCAACTGACCCGACTATACTGTGTAGTTGACAAAATCTAAAACAAATAGCACACATGTGCAAAATTAAAAATGCAAAATGGCAACAATTTGCCCATCACACCATATATATCCTGTTTCATAAATGTGGATGATAGATTTAGACAAGGTAAAAAAATAATAGTTAATGCTATTTAGGTAAACAGACTCTCGTAAGACATGGGAGATCATTTTTTGAGGAAAAAAAGTCAGTGGGAGAGTGCTCTTGTGTTATCTTGTGTTCTTTAGAGTTCTATTGGAGTTCACTAGAACTACTAGGCAGTTGATATTAGTCGGCAGTTAGCCGAATACTAAGGAGTCAGCTTTCAGTGGAAGATTACCAAGTTCCTAACATTTTGGGTGCGTTAAGTCGATTAGCAACCAACATAGCCAGATTATAACCTTCAATGTGAAAACTACTCCACAACACACTTTATAGCTCATTTTTGGAAAGATTACCAAATCTGATGGGAATATTTTTCTCCTAAATTATATTGACAAAATAATTTCTGAATATAAAAATATTTGCAAGGAAATAATTTAAATCTTTTTACAAAAGGTTTTGCTGTTTAAGATTCAGTTTTCTGTCATGATATTTCATAATTTCCCGCATGTTTTTTTTTATTGTATTTATAACTTTAAATCTTTTTAAAATGGAGGTTGATTTGCTAGATACTTGCTCCTTGTCAGGGAGGAATTTGTTCAGTCCAGTGACTGAGAGCTGGGAATTATAAACTCCTGATAGGGCTATTTTTGGTGGCAAGGTCAAAGACAACGACCCCAGACTAAGCTTAACCAACCCCCAAAATTTCAACAGTTGAACCAGCAAATGAAGAAAGCTTTGCATGATGGACATGCTACAGAAGGCACCACTCAAAATTATAACAACAGTCAGTTGCAGTTTCATAACTGGATTCTGAATGTCTCATTCTACACATGCCTCAGACGAAGTTTATGAAATCAAATGTGTACCTCACTTCCTGGCTGGTTGAAGTCCACCTTAAACAAATTCATGCGATCGACACTTTTTTCTATTCTGATTTTCTCTCAACTTCAACCAATTCTTGCAAAGCTGAAACAGCAATAGAGAATGGATAATGAAAGCAGGTTTTTGTGAAACTGGAAGCTTCTAGTTCAAAACCTGCACACTGGTGATGAATTTAGCCATCAACATCATCAAGGAAGTGATCAGCAAAGACAATGAATTCTTAGATATGTGATAAAGCTGACAATTATGACGGCTTCATCAGAAATGTTCTTGACTGGATCGATTTGCAAGGACAAATTCGATGAAGGTATCATAATCCTAGCATTATGAAGTTAAAATCTTAAAATTCCTTCAATTAAAAATATAATGGACTAATATCCTTATCTTCATTCTGTAAAAACCTCTAACAATCTTTTTGTCATTAACATTTCAATTAACCCAGTTGCTGACCTTTCCAGGGTGCAAAAAGGTCACTTTTCTTCTTTCTAGATAGTGTTTATCAGTATTTATTTTTTTATATGTTTTTTGAGTTTTGTTTAATGGCCTATCAACATCTGTGGGTCATTTAATGCCAAAAAGGTGGGGCTTAAAGTTTTTTTGTGTTTTTTTAAATGTTCGATTATAGTAAGAAGGTTTATTTAGTTAGATTTTAATGAAAAATTTTTTGTCTTTATTTTTTTTTATTTTAGAAACATTTTCTTACATGAATTGTACCTGCCACCGACTAAAAAACAAAAAGGGAGACTGTAGACAGATCGACCAAAATAGAAGCAACAAAAAGAAGAAGATCAAGGATTTGAGTAACACTTGAAATGATAATTTCTGGATTAGCTAAAAGCACTGATTAACCCGATTAATTTGTGCAATTTTCAAAAGATGAGCAATGATTATGAAAGCTAATTAAAAACCAATGGATTATTTTTTTTTTTAAATTCACTGCTGAGGAGTTGTGGAAGAGCAGAAAATAACTCATGGTGATTGGAAAATGATTTCAGGATTCAAAGACCCTGAAGATGGTTAGGATTAAAGAAAAAAAATGAATCAATATTTGATCATTCAAAAGAATAAATCTTAAAGGAATTATTTTGTGAAAATTGACAGTTTCTAGGATGATGCAAATAAAGAAAAAAAAAACAAAGGCAAAATGAAAGCTATCATTGAAAGCTGAGCTGCATTTTCACCCATTTTCTTATGTAACAAAATAAAAAATTAGGGAGATAAATTTAATGAAAAACAAAAAATCTCAGATTTACATTGAGAAATAGTTATCCACACGACAACAAAAGTCATCAGTGCCTCGACCAAAATTCAGCCTAAGAATTTTAATGCGAGTATCAGCAACAAATAATTTCTATATTTCTGTATTATTAATATTACTTCAATTTAAGCAGCATTATTTTTCAATGCCACTTAATTGCAGTAACCTTATTGTTAATTTCACTCAAAAATGTTTTCTGTTGCCATAGCAGGATATGAGAACACAACTATGAGAATCAGAAAAAGTTAAAATTCAAAGATCAGTCACCTCCAGTTGCAGGATAAAATTTCTGTACAGCAGATGAAGTTACATGCAGTGTAATAATAAAAGTTAATGAAAACTATTAAAATGTGTTCGTTTGGTTTTGCATTATGTTGGTTTTGTGCCATGGCTTATATTTATTTTGTATTTATATTTGTTTAGATTTATTTCATATTGACTTATATGCTTTATATTTGTCTGTATTTGTTTTATATAGATTTTTGTATTTGTTTTATACTAGCTTACACTACCACCATAATTATTAGTCCACCCCAGTTTTTAAAAAAAAATGATGTATTTTATACTATTTTTAGTATTTACTGTTAAGTGAGTCTATGGCTGTATTGTGTTGAATACACCGATTCCTGTCTGATCACTGAAGTTAAGCAACATCGAGCCTGGTCAGTACTTAAATGGGTGACCATTTGGGAATACCAGGTGCTGTAAATATAAGACCAAGAATGGTCCACCATTCCTCCAGGTTTGTGGGTTGGGTGCAGGGCTAACAACTCTGCTTCGTAAAAAACAGTTTGTTACAGAAACAGCAACAAAAAGTTGCTGCCCTATGCACCATCTGGGTGTGATAGATAAATGATGATGATGATTGCCAAGTGGATAATTCTAAATGAAAATAGAATGGTTCTTTTGTTATTACTTTGCAAAATTTTACAAGGCAAGAAAGCAAAGATGAACTCATCCGAATCACTCTAAATTTTCTTCATTCTTTCATTGATGAAACTGCAATATAGGTAATTATTAAATATTTATAAATTCATTTGATGCACATGTTATTGTGCAGTATTAACAAAAGAACCATTCTATTTTCATTTACGATTATTCACTTGGTAATAAATACTAAAAAATAGTATGAAATAAATCATTTTTTTAAACTGGGGTGGCCTAATAATTATGGCCGGTAGTGTATATTTTGTTTATATTTCCAAGATGATGTAACAATTTAGACTATTTACATTGTTCAGACTGTTGTTCTCATCTTTATTGCGATTGTACACTCTGACCTTCTTCAGCTGTTCCTAGGAAGAAATTCTAAACCAAAACCTTTATTAAAAAACCTATATCCATGGGTGCAAATTTTTCTGTCCCGCCTTTTTTGGATATCTTCTTCAGCTGATATAGGAAGAAATTCTAAACCAAAACCTTTATTAAAAAACCTATATCCATGGGTGCAAATTTTTCTGTCCCGCCTTTTTTGGATATCTTCTTCAGCTGATATAGGAAGAAATTCTAAACCAAAACCTTTATTAAAAAACCTATATCCATGGGTGCAAATTTTTCTGTCCCGCCTTTTTTGGATAGTAGGCTTGTTCTTGTTCCAGTTCAGAATTTCTTTAAGGTTACTGGGATTGATATACACCTGATGACGGCTGGAGAGCACAATAGCTGAAACTTTATGACAAGAACAGCAAAGATTAGGACAATAGTTCACAAGTAAATAGTCTATATTTTTGTATTAGTTTTATATTTATGCTTTTTGTATTTGTTTTATATTTATAAATATTATTTTATATTTCTTTATATTTCTATCGATTTTATATTATCAGCATTGTTTATATTTGTTTATGTTTTTGCATTTTATATTTGTATTTGATATTTATCAATATTGTTTTATATTTGTTTATAGGCTTTTTGTAATTGTTTAATATGTTTTTTATAATTGTTTTATATTTATCAATATTGTTTTATATTTATCAATGTTGATATATATATTTGTTTATATGTGTTTTGTAATTGTTTTATATTATCAATATTGTTTTATATCCGTTTATGTTTTTGTAATGGTTTTATATTTATGTTTTTGTAATTATTATCAGCATCGTTTTATATTTGTTTATATGTTTTTGTAATTTTATATTTGTTTATGTTTTTGTAATTGTTTTATGTTCATTAATATTGTTTCATATTTGTTTATAGGATTTTTGTAATTGTTTTATGTTGTCAATATTGTTTTATATGCTTTTGTAATTGTTTTATAATTGTTTATGTTTTTTTGTAATTTATTTATATTTTTTGTTACTGTATATATTCCCAAGTATAGTGTGAGATTTTATTTTTTAATGCAAAAAATAGGAGGTCCAGTCGCACTCAACAGTTAATATTTTTGAACTTGGGAAAAAATCATTCATTTTTGGTGACTGGTTGCCCTATGTGCAGGCAAATGCTTCATAGAGAATTTAAAATTCATGCAAAACAATTCAAGAGTTGCACGATACATGAATTCAGTTTATACACAAGTATATGTGATATTCTTATATATTTGTCATTATTTGTTTTATGTTTTTATATTGTCATGTATTATGTGTGTATCATATTTGAGTGCATATAAGACCTTCCATCTTGCTCAAAATCTTAAATAACCCTTGGGTCATATATAGAAAGTTGTGGTAACTCAGAGGCCAGATATTTTTACATAGTTCCATAATACATTATTCGTAAATATAGAATTTTTATATAGAAGATGGCAGTATCCATTGTTTACTAATATTTAACGAGCTATCATAGACATCCAGTATTCCACATAAACTCACTCCATAATACTGTCATATTAAATCAAATGGAGAGTGGTCTTATATGTCATCAAATACAATAAATATTTTAATGAGAATTAAAGAGCCAAGAAAATTTAATATATAAACAAACAAAATTATACTATGAGGGTATGATAGCCTAGTGACTGATCCAAAAAGTCTGAAGCTGTTCAGTTGGAAATATTGGAAAGTTTTTGTTTAAAAAAGGTCTTTGCAAAAATACTATTTTTGTATGCATATTTTCTAATCTTTTGCTCCCTTCCTCTTCCCATGATTAACCTAAAAGATTAAGAATTTACTTTATAAACATTTTTTTTCACATACACATAACATTTTTAATTTATTTTTTACCATACATTATATTGAAACAATGCTTTTATTAGAATATTTTTTTCAAGATATAACATCGTTTGTGACATTAAACACACAAAACTGGCATTTCAAATATTTTCAAAAACTTTGAGCAGACATTATTTTAAAATTTAAGAACACTGGATGTAACTTTCAGTTAAAGAAGTTACTAGTACTAATCAACTGAAACAAAGGAAAAACAAGTAACTCAACACTATTTGCATTATTCGGACTATTGTCCTCATCTTTGTTGACATTTGTACGATTTTTCGGTCATTGTACGCTCCAGCCTTCTTTAGGTGCTAGGAATTTCAAACTGAACCCTTTATTACAATCACTGGCATATATCATTCTCATTCCTTGTGAAAAACCTCTTTTGGTAGTCATGAGTTATCTCCCTCCAACCTGACTCTCTAAGTTACTTAAAGATACATGAGCCAGTGAATATAGATGTTGGTTAGTTCCAGTGACTTGACCCAAAGAGTTGTGAAGTTCAGTATCAGGCTACAGCAGTAGTGAACAAGTAACTTAGAGTGTCAAATTAGAGGGAGATAATTCATGACTAGGCTTTGTGAAAGCAATGATAACGATATATCCCGGTGATCATAATAAAGGATTTGGTTTGAAATTCCTAGCACCTAAAGAAGGCCAGAGTGTACAATTATCAAAACACTGTACAAATGGCAACAAAGATGAAGACAATAGGTCAAATAATGTAAATACTGTAAATACTACCTCATCTCAGATATATAGACAAGTAGGCAGACCTGAAGGAGACTACCACCTTTAAATTTGTTGTTTTTCATTTTTTTTACTTTTTGCAGCACACTGTTATTGGTTATTACATAAAGTTTCCAATTATAAAAAGAAATTGAAAAAATTTCAATATTTAAACAATTTTAAGTGGGGTTCACTTTCTCATACAACGTTATAGTAAATTGATCCTCCATTTTAGAATCACTTGTGTTGGTGTTGATTTGTTTTGGTTTTTTGGGGACAAGTTGTAGTTCTTGTTTTTGTCTTTTTCAAGTTTTCTTTAGTTCTCACGATGACATCTTCCTCAGAAACTCCAAGAATGGCTTTATTCAAAAATTTTGCAAAGGATTCAGTTGTTGAATATGCACAAGCAAAAAAGTTAATGGCACAGGATCGATTCACTATAAAGTTGTATGAAAAATGTCGTACCAGCGAGTGGTTCCAAAATGGAGGATCGACTTACTATAATGTTGTATGAAAAACTGAGCCCCCACCCTAAAATTGTTGAAATATTGAAATTGTTCCAAATTTCATTTGTCAATTGAAAAGTTTAGAGTGTAATCGATAAGATTGCACTGAAAAAAGTTAAAAAAAATGAAAAACAACAAATTTAAAGGTGGTTGTAGTCTCCTTCAGGTCTGCTGACAAGTAACTCAAGTCACTTGGATGGAGATGGATTTACTCATATCAAGGAAGACTAAAAGTTATTTCTAAAGTCACCCACACATTCATCCACAACACCTACAATTCAAAATTAAATGTCCATGTGTATCGGGAATGGTTATTAACTTGTTGCATGTAGTGGAAAAACACGAAGTTGTGTTCACCAATTTGTAGCAATCAGCTGGTTAAAAATTTGATCTTCAGAAATTAAAAAAATATGATTCTGAAATGTATACCTGTGATGATCAATACCAAAAATATTTATGTAAAATTAATGCTCTCGTGATCATTGACCAAATATCAATTAACAAGAATCATTTTGTTTTTGGGTTATATTTTATATCTTTTTTCGTAAATAAAATATTACTTTTTCAATTGAGCTCAAAGATAGACTGAACGTTTCTTACATAGTGTGGCAGAAGTAACAGTGACGGAAATAATATTATACAACAGCTGATTTCAAATTTCGTTACACGGGGCATATTAAAAAGATGCGAAATGTTTATGATCATAACACGAAGATGATACAGCAACATGCTCAAAGCAAATGTTGATTTTTTGCACGCAAATCTTTGGGAACTGATATACGAAAGTGTGCTACTTTGTTGAAGCTCAATCATTAAGCACATTGAAGTAAATGGTTGGTCTTTTGATCCATTGAATCAAATGGTTAGCAATTTGAGCCACTGCAGAAAATAGTATATATTTTGAACCATTGAACCAGTTACAAGTCAAAATGTCCAAAGGCAAAAAGAGCCAAAGACAAATAGGTCCAAAAATAAAAAGGGCCAAGGACAAAAATGTCTATAGGCTACTCGGTGTCGCTAATATGTCAAACTTAAGTACTTTTAACAGTTAAGGAATTTTCAGTTGCATGAATGAGTCTCAAAAAATTCATATGGCTACTACAAATCTCATTTTATATACAGTATTTTAAAAGATAAAATTCAAAGTATGCTTGAAGAAAAATTTCTCACTTTGTTTTATGGCCCCACCGCACCCACCGAATGGTTTCTATTAATAATAAAATCAGTAGCTTCATTCCCCAATAATAAATGATTTTAGGCCATAAACATCTTATCAACATCCAATTAAATTTGTTTCTCCCCTCTCAAAAAATGCTTACTGTAAATAAACTTAAGTTTGACATATTAGCGACACCTAGTAACCTATAGAGTTTTTTATCTTTGGACCTTTTTACCTTTGGACATTTTGACTTAGCCCCATTGAATCAAATGGTCAACACTTTGACCCCCTACAGAAAATGGTTAGAAATTTTGAGCTACTGAATAAAATATTCAGCATTTTGAGCCATTGAATCAAATGTTCAGTATTTGGTGCCGTCTTCCCAAACAAGTGTCCAGCATTTGATGCCATTGAGACAAATATTCAGCATTTTGAACAAAAGATGTAATTACATTTTTTTTTAATGATTTTTTAAAATGTTTTATTTTTTCGATCTCATATGTGGGTTGATGATTACATGTAGGATGGCTAAATAAGATTTTGTTATCACTGATATGTCATTATTGTTTTTCCTTTTAGAATAATTGTTTACTTACTTTTATACTGTTATTGACCTCACTATTAATTCTGTCACACCCTGTATCTTATCCATGGAGAGTGCTGAAAAGTTCTCAACCTATCTAACAAAATGACTAAATCGCAAATATTTGTTTAAGATCCTGAAAACTTATCAGCATCTATTGTTCTGGAATTAATCATGTGAATTGAAACAATGTTCCGGTTTAAAACAAAAAAAGGAAGTTGGTCAAGTGTAACAATCATAAAGAAACTAGAAAAAAAAAAGAATGGATAGAGATTATTTTGATATTTTTCCTTGAAAGAAGAAAATACGGCTCAGATGAAGCTCTCAACACCTTTCTCCTCTTCTTCATACTCCAGATTTTGCCTTTGAGAGTTTAGACCTACCACAGCAATGTATTCCTGGAGCTGATTATTCTTACCTCGATCATTTAATTGCATCATAGTGTGGTGATTATCTTCAAAGTTTGAATGAAAATTCTGTGCAGCATACTGATTGTTTTGTCTCCTGTTGTCATGGTCTTCATGAAATCCAACATTCACATACTCTTTGCTGACTTCATATCGGTAATCCTCAGATTCCAAATTGTGCGGAGGTCTTATCACTTTCCTGGCATTTGATGTCATGGGTCTGTCTTGGAAATCTGAACTTGAATTATGAGAAATCGATTTGGTGGGATGGTTGCTGCTGTCAGAATAGCCATATTGTTGAGAGCGTTGCTGTGGTTTTGAACCACTCACTGGTAAAAGGACAGCACTTTCATAAGTGGGTGGAAGTGTGGTATTCGATATAGAATCATTTGGCCTCAATTGTCTGGGGTCATCGCTGATTTCTGCATAGGCATTCACCAGATCCCGGGATACATCAAAATCACCAAATTTCCAACCTTTTAAAACACTGATCAACTCTCCTAGAAAATAAAAAAATAAACACACAATATTTTAAATTAATATTTTACGATTAATTCAAGACAACTGATAAACCTTTTTTTCTGCTTTTCACTACATTTATTTGGGAAAACATCAAAAAGAAATTTACATTATATATGAAATAGCCCTTTTCTATCAGTAATGCTTACATTCATTCCTGACCACTGATAATGCCTTTCTTCCTGCTTTTCAATGTATTTTTATAGTAAAATCATTAGCAATGCATTTACATTCAACATAATGTGTACATTAATTCATGACCACTGACAATACCTTCTTTATTTGCAATGTATTTTTATAGTAAAATCATTAGCAATGCATTTACATTCAACATAATGTGTACATTAATTCATGACCATTGACAATACCTTCTTTATTTGCAATGTATTTTTATAGTAAAATCATTAGCAATGCATTTACATTCAACATAATGTGTACATTAATTCATGACCACTGACAATACCTTCTTTATTTGCAATGTATTTTTATAGTAAAATCATTAGCAATGCATTTGCATAATACATGTAATATCCCACTTCTCTCATTCCTAACCACTGATAATATTTGTTTTATATTTTTTTTAATGTATAAATGCAAGTTATAAATTACAAAGATCAGAATCAGGCAAGTACCAAAAATTAACTATCTAGGAAATGGTTAAACAGATGACTGCAAATTTCACATTGAAATCCAAAAACGAATTGAAATAATAAAAAGTGCTTTCCAAAAGCTAAGAATGGTATTAAGAAACAGGAAATTTTCACTAGAAACAAACTGTGCTAAACTGCTTTGTAATATCAATTATCTTACACAAATGTGGATGCTGGACAGTTGCCTCCAGATGAAGGGGAGTCACAAAGCAACAGAAATGTGATTCTACAGAAGAATACTGAGTGTGCTGTAGATAGAACATATTGGCAACAAGAAAGTTTTAAGGTCAATGGAAAGGAAAAAGTGACAAGTGTCAGCTGCCTGAAAGAGACAGCTGACATTTTTTGGTCATCATCAGCAAAAAGGTTCTTGCAGAATCTGACATCCACAGAAGATATTGCAGGCATAGGGAACTAACAAGTCATCTACCTAAGGAGATTTTTTTTTTTAATGGAAGGCAGAACAAGAACATTGAAGAAGACAAAAAATACCTGAATTTACTAAGAATAGGAGGTTCTGGAGAATTATGACACAATATATACAAGAAGAAGAATTTGCTTGTGACTAACAGTCAAGATACTGACTTGTAGGCTCAGATCCCTTAAACCCTCTCCTCTTTTGACAGATTCGATGTCAATATAAAGTAAAACTATAAAATGCTAAAAACATTTAAAATCAGGAAGATAACCAAAATGTAAAAAAAACACTAATGGTTGCCATTTGAATAATATAAAATGCTTTTTTGTAAGGCTGTCTTTCTTTATTTGCTGTACATTGTCATTTAAATGAAATCTCCCAAGATGCATTAGTTTATGCTTTGGATGCTGGAATTGGTTTTATAGAAATCAATAAAAGTTTGTTTCTTTTTTCTATAACAGTGCCATGCTCAAATGTCGACTTAGCTATGTTCTTGACATTCTTCTTCCAAAATTTAGCTTAACAAAGCAGGTGCATTGGGTGCCAGACAGAATGACGATGAAGAGTAAGGTGGACAAGAAAAGTGAAGAGATTTCATTGTCCAGAAAGGTTGACAAAAAAAAAAAAAGAAAAAAAAGAAAAGAAAAAGAGTAAATAAATGTCAACTGGTTTGTAACAGAAAAATACTTCCTGATCATACATTATATGAACACTTTCCCTGGTATGTTGACAATAACCTCGGATATTTCTGTGTTTTCTCCACAGGGAAAATGTGTCAAACATCAAAGAGGGCCTTTGAAAATATTTAATACAAATGCTTAATAAAAAAATGACACTAAAAATCATTAAATTATTTTGCTTACCTAAAAAAAAAAAAAAAAAAAAAAAAAAAAAAATTAAGTCTTGTCTTTAAAATGTTTGAATTGGTAAAGTGTTATTTTAAGACGTGATATATTGGCTTGCATATGGACAGGTAATGAATTGAGTAGATATACAAAGATAGAAAGGGGCATAAGACAAGGATGTGTCTTTTCACCGGATCTGTTCAACTTGTACAGCGAGAATATTTTGAGGTTCCTAGAAGTTATGCCTGGATTCGTAATTGGAGGCCACAATCTAAACAACCTAAGATACGCAGATGATACAGTGCCTATAGCAGACACGGAAAGGAAACTACAAGACCTCCTACAGAAGGTAGCTGAAGAAAGTAACAAGAAAGGACTAGAAATAAACTGCAAGAAAACCGAATACATAGTCATCAGTAAAAAAGGCAGCCCAATATGCCAAATACAGGTCGGGGATACTAGAATCAAGCAGATACAAAAATTTAAATACCTGGGAGGTGTTATAACAGAAGACGGAAAGTGTGACACAGAGATCTGAAGGCGAATTGGCATGGCAAAGGAAGCATTCCAGAAGTTGAGTAAGGTATTAAGAAACAGGACAATTTTGCTAAAACAAAGAAGAGAGTACTGGACTGCTATGTGCTGTCCGTTCTTCAATATGGCAGTGAATGCTGGACAATATCATCAAAGATGAAGGGAAAACCTTGAAGCAATTCAAATTTGGTTCTACAGAAGTATGCTGCAAATATCATGGATTGAGCATGTGAGCAATGATGAGGTCTTAGAAATGATGGAAACAAAAAGGAAATTAATACTGAGCATCAGGAAGAGACAGCTGAAGTTCCTGGGACATGCAATGAGGAAGGAGGGCTTGGAGAACCTGATAGTAACAAGCCAGATAGAGAAAAAAAGAGACAGGGGAAATTGACGGATAACATTTTTGAAGGACCTAATCAGGTGGATGACGGAACGAGGGTTGCATAGTGTAACAGGAGGTGTGCTCAGAGCCACCAGAGATAGGGAAACGTGGAAAGCCATTATTGCCTACGTCCTGAAGGGACAGGGCACATAGAAGTAGAAGAAGAAGATATAGAGTAAAACAAGATGCATTCTTATTAAATCATTTGAAGTTTGTGCCTTGTTGCTAGTTGTATGACTCTGTTTTATGGGAGATACATTTGTTTGTCGAACCAAGGAGGATCTGATATATAATTTATCTTGATTTGGCAGTCCACCTTCTGGCACTTTCTTACCAACATGATGTGGCTTCCCTCTGTCTTTTCTACAAGTATTTTTATGGCAACTGACCTGATGAGTTTTTTTTTCCATTGGTACCCCAACCACATGTATTTACTTGTGCTAATAGATTGATATTAAGGTCCCACTCTTTTACCGTCAAACTAGTTAAATGTAACCACCTCTTCTACTCTAAGAGTTTCTTTTCTTGCACTTCCAATGTCTATAACTCCCTTCCATTTTCTTGCTTTGCTGATAGCTACAATCTCTAAAAATTTAAATGCAATATCAATTACCATCTTTTATCTACTTGATTTCCATCTATCTCTTATCTTTTCTTTGACACCCACTGTACCATTTTAATTCTCTCACTGTAAAACCCCTACACCCCAGTGTCATTTTTGCCTTGCTTGGGCTGAAATGATGATTAAAAAAAAGATCTATTGAATGTGTGTCCAAACAGAAATTTCTTTTCTAATTCAAAAATAGTACAATGGCTTGCCAGTTCCTGGGAATGTTAAAGTTACTCAGTTTTTTCATTTAAAAGTTCCTCCACCCAGTGTTACAGGTAACCCCTGAGATGCAGCTCCTACACCCAGTCTTGTGAAAAAGGGCAAGAGAAGGATGTGAACACAGGAGTGAAGACAGCTGGAAAGGTAGAGAGAAAAAGAAAGAACAAGATACACGGGGCGAAGTAGAAAGGGCTGGAGTTACATAAGAGAGTTGAAGTATTAGGCAGGAGAAGAGTGAAGAGAAAGACGAACCAGCTACAGGGAATGAAAGAGAAAGGGCAAGAGAAGAATGTGAAGACAGTTGGGAAGGTAGAGAGAAAGAGAAAGAACAAGATACACGGGGTGATGTAGAAAGGGCTGGAGTTACATAAGAGAGTTGAAGTATTAGGCAGGAGGAGAGTGAAGAGAAAGACGAACCAGCTACAGGGGGAGAAAGAGAAAGGGCAAGAGAAGGATGTGAATACAGGAGTGAAGACAGTTGCAAAGGTAGAGAGAAAGAAAAAGAACAAGATACATGGGGTCATGTAGAAAGGACTGGAGTCAAGTGGATAAGAGATGGGTATTAACCTTGCATTTAAATACCTGGAGGTTGTAGCTGTCAGGAAAGCAAGTATATGGAAAGGAGTTCCATAGGCGGGAAGTGTAGGAAAAAAGCTGATGAAGTAGAATTGTCGGCTGCATTTCACAGATCTAACTGTAAATGGGTGGGTCCTTGTTGCCAGTGTGGTTGCATGAGTAAATTCACGTGGTAGGGGGCACCAGTGACTTAAGTTCATAGGAGCAGAAGTCATGGAAATATTTGTAGAATAGACGGGGGAAGCCACATCCCACTGGTGCGAAAGTGGCTGGAGTCGGGCTGCCACGTCGAGACCTACCACATGACAAATTCTCCTTTGGAGCCTGTTGGGAACACTAGGCTGATGTCAGCTTGACACAGGTGGGTATCAAAATTATCCCCCCAAAATAATTTACAGGTGATAGCACAGTGACAATGGGAGACTTTAAATGAGATCACTGGAGGTTCTAAGTAGCTTCTTCAAAACAACAATATTGATTATTGACACTATATTGCGATACCTCATCTCAAAAATATAGACAAACGAAACTGATGTTTTAAATAGAGTGAAATATAGAAAGTTGATGAATAATTATGATTATTGCCCAATGAAAAGAGAGTTTGGTATTCAAAGTGCTTAAGAAATATGGCCTTGTTCTTGACTTTGTAGTTCTTACCCTGATCAAGTGGCAAACTGCGTCGTTGTCGAGCCTGGGCACATCTCAGAGTATCCACTTTCATGTCAAGGCTGTCAATATCCTCAAAAGCAAAAGTCATATCTTTAATCTAAAAAAAAAAAAAAAAAATAGAAAACAAGTTATGAATAAATTTTTAGGCGTAACTTTTATATATATATATATATATATGGTATACAAATGAATGAAAAACATATATATATGTATCATGGTTAAATGAATGAAGAAAATTCTTATAGTATTTAATCACAAATCCAATGTTTCAAAGAAAAATAATTCTTTCCTAAGAGACATCTATATCATTCTAATTGTCTTTAATCAAATGGGGAAGGTTCTTATTTTTATACTTTTGGCACATTGCCAGTTATATATTGGTCATATGGGGACAGACCAAACAGATTTTTGGAAGAATAGATTCTCATTGGCTTTAATCACATATTTAAAGCAACTAGTTATGATATGTCCTGGAAAGGGATATATATATATATATATCAATACGTGGTTGTTAAGTGGTTTTGGCAAATATAACCAGGTAGGTCAATCTAATATGTACATGTAATTGTTGTATGCAGTGTTCTTAGATGTAGGTGTAGTCAATAGTGGTAGACCAATAGACCTTGTGATCTCTAGCGGAAGATCTCTAAATCTCTCTCTCACTCTCTGGACATCCTTGCCGTTGTATTTTTTTGCTGACACCAGCCAATCACATTCCAGTGTGGGGGAACCAAGGTGTATCCATATTCATTACCTATTCATTACATCATTATATTCTGAGATGTAGGCATAGTTAATGGTGGTAGACCAATTGACCTCGGGATCTGTAGTGGAAGATCTCTCTCCCTCACTATCTGGACGTCCTTGTCTTCGTCTGTATTTATGGCTAACACCAGCCAATCAGATTCAAGTGAGGGAGAACCAAGGTGTATCCATATTCATTACCTATTCATAACATCAAGTTACAAAAATGGGCTTATGCACACAAAGACTTCTGTCATAATCATATGCTACTGAACAATCTGTTTTAGCACAATGTTTGGAACAAAATCTATATTTTCAAATTGAATTTCGTTTAATAAAATTCCAGAGTTTTGTATTGGTTCATTCTTTGCTTTATATTGTCTAAGCTTTTCATGATGCCAATATAAGAAAATGGTAAATCCTGATATCTCTGGTTCCATCAATTCTATGCTGTTGACAAAATCTGTCTAGAAATAATATAGTCATGTTATAGCACATCACTCAATGTCCTGGATGCCTTCTTGGCTTTTCAGATTAGTGTGTGTGTGTGTGTGTGTATTCATTCTCTTTTTCTCTTTTCCTCACTCCCTCTCTCCCACGACTTTTCTCCTAATCTCCCTTTTTCCTGCTTTCTTTCTTCCTCATTTCCCATTTTTTTTCCTCCATTTCAATTCCTGTTACATGCTTACTTCTGATTTCTCTGCACACATACATGATTTTTTAAATGTCTCTTTCACAGATTGAGTTGAATCCAATTTGCTACATCTATTACACTTCCATCTCTCTTTCCACCCTCTGAAACAGCATTTCAGATGCCTGCTTGCTATAACACTCTTCCCTTTCTTTTTTTCACCTCCCCTCCCTCTTTTCTTCCTTATTTCTTTCCTTTTCTTTCTGTTTCTTTCCCTGTTTCTTTTTTTCTATTGCTTATTGCTATGAATTTCCTTTTTCTTTTCCTCTCTCCTTGACATGGACTTCTGGTGTCTTTACCCACACACACTCTCAAAAAACTTTTTAATTTTGCCATAATAAAAAAGATTGCTGATGAAACAAATTTATTTTGCTGAAATGATCATTGAATATATATAATTTTCAAAGTTTTATATGTAAAAAATATACATATTTGGCTCTGTAAATAAATGATTTGAATTACATTGAGTCCTCAGCTTGGATTGGTTTTAATATTTAATTTTCAACAATTAATATTAATAGGATCTGCCTTGGGATTTTATTTACATGCCACTTCCTTCTTTTTATATATATATATATATATATATATATATATATATATATATATATATATATATATATATATATATATATATATATATATCTATATACATATATATATATCTATCTATATACATATATATATATCTATATATATATATATATCTATGTACATATATATATATATATATCTATATACATATATATATATCTATCTATCTATATATATATATATATATAGATATCCCCTTTTTCTCTTTCCTTCACTCCCTCTCTCTGACAACTTTTCTCCTAATCTCCCTTTTCCCTTCTTTCTTTCTTCCTTATTTCCCATTTTTTCCCCTATTTCAATTCCTGTTACATGCTTACTTCTGATTTCTCTATACACGTACATAATTTTTTAAATGTCTCTTTCACAGATTGAGTTGAATCCAATTTGCTACATCTAATGCACTTCCATCTCTCTTTCCACCCTCTGAAACAGCATTTCAGATGCCTGCTTGCTAACATACCCTTCCCTTTCTTTTCATCACTTCTCCTACTTTTCTTCCTTTTTTCTTTCCTTTTATTTCTCTTTAAGTGAATTTCCACTCCATGAAAAACCTTTGCATTTTTCCATAATAAAAAAGAATGATGATGAGGCAAAATTATTTCGGCAAAATTATCATTTAATGCGTAATTTTTAAGTTTTTTTGTAAAATATATATAATCAAAAACAACAATTCACCCAAAGGATCCAAACTACAATAAACTAACATTATTGAATAATTCTTGTGTCCTTTGAAGAACTGCATTCTGGATCATAATTTTGTAAATAATACAAAACTAATTCAAAGACTAATGTTATATCTCTCTCAATAGAGCTCAATTCGATCTCATTTAAATACATATGGAGACCTACCAAACGCAATCTAGAACATACTTGTTGACAACACAAATATCACAGCATCATCCACATGTAAAAAAAGACTAAAATAATGGAGGCCCTATTAATAAAAATGAAAAAACCCTAACACTCAATAACATCAACTACAAACGCATTAACATGCTTACCAAGTTTGGTACATAACACTTAGATACTACTCTACATCATGCCTAACACCACATACGTTCTGTTACATTCATCCTCAAAAATGGCTAAAAGTATAGCTGAAAGTGTAGTTTATATATATATATATATATATATATATATATATATATGAAAAAAATTAGGCAGACATGTTATTTCATGGTAAATCAGAAGTATAGGCCTATTTCAGGCAAACCATCATCAGCTTCTGCCTTTATTGTACAGAAGATTTTACACGAATCGTCTTTATTGTACAGGAGATTTTACATGAATTGCGTAAAATCTTCTGTACAATAAAGACAGAAGCTGATGATAATTCGCCTGAAATAGGCCCATACTTCCGATTTACCATGAAATAAAGTGTCTGCCTAATTTTTTTCTTATATGTGCTCTATATGTATTTATATACATATATATTTAGAGCTCGCTTGGAGAGTTATTCTACTATTGTATGTACAGGATACTTCTTAAGATTCTTCTATATCTACACTGCATGCTTATATATATATATATATATATATATATATATATATATATTGGGCATCAATCTCTCTTTTATACAGGTTTCATTAAAAATGATGGACAAGGTGTGATGATTAAGTTTTTTATGTAATTTTTCATGTAATTTTCTGATTTATTTTATTTTGAGTGTTGGGTTTTTCTTTTTTATCATACAATTAGAAACTAACTCAAAGATTCACTCTGCATCTCTCTGAATGGAGCTCAGTTTGATCTCATTTAAACACACATGGAGATCTACCAAACCCTATCTGAAACATTTTGACAGCACAAATAGCATAGCATTATCCCCATGCAAAAAAAGACTAAAAATAATTGTAGCTTTACGGATACCCCCCCCACAAAAAAAAACACAACAATTCAATAACATCAACTACAAACACATTAACATGCTTACCATGTTCAGTACATAACATTTACATACTACTCTACATCATGCATAACACCACATTAATTCTGTTGTATGCAAAATAACAATCATCTGTGAAAGTGGCCAAAAGTATATTAGTATTGGTTGTGAACCAACGACATTTCCATTTACTTGATACTAATATAAACGATAAATGTTAACACGTTGCCATAGCACATGTAATAAAAAAAGGACAAGTTACATGGCAATAACAAATAGGCATTTAACATAATGAAAACAAGTACAATACATTAAGAATGTTTAAGTACGTCCCAAAACAAGAAGAATGTTCATGTTGTCGAAATGGACGAGAATGTTTTTAACAAGTATGGCAAAGGAATTACATACCATTAAGCCAGCAAATGCTCCTCGTCGTTACTTAATAAAAGTAGACATACTAAAAAGCATCTTAACAATATGCCTCTAAAAAGCCCAACTATATAGCCTACATCAGTGCCAGTTATTTTTGCTACCAATCCTCACAGCAACACATTTATTTAAGGATTACTTACCAGGACTTTTCTGCTCAGTTAAGATATTCTTCAAAATATTATATTAAACCTGCATTTATATATTTTCTGTAAGTAGTGACCATGTTTGTACGTGTAGAGAAAATACCAAACATTATTTTTACATGAAATTTTAACTTCATCACATAAAAATCTGTGTGATTATTACATGACTAGCATCATTAGCTGTATTTGTATGCACACAACATTTATTAAATTTTATATAAAACTACTTTCAGAATATATTTTATTTATATAAAACTACCTTCAGGGTAGATGTATAAACTGTATTATAAAATGTAAAGGGATATTGTGTTATTAGTATTGGTTGTGAACTGGCAATATTTCCAGTTACGCGATATTAATATAAATATTAATATGCTGCTGTAGCACGTGTAGTAAAAAAAGGACAAGTTACATGGCAATAACAAATAGGCATTTAATATAACGAAAACAAGTACAATGCATTAAGAATGTTTAAGTACGTCCCAAAACAAGAAGAATGTTCATGTTGTCCAAATGGACGAAAATATTTTTAACAAGACTAGATAAGAAATGACATACCGTTACACCAACAATTAGTTTTCGTGGCTATCCCACTTAAGCTGGGAAGGGAACTGAACCCAGATAAAATGAAGTTCCTCAAAATATAGAAGACAACTGTTGTTCCCCTTAGGGGAAGACAACTATTGTCTCCCTACACGTATAACCAGAAGTGCTCGAATAAGCAAAACATTCGAACAATTTTTATATAATTTATGTCTTCAAAAGAAAAAAAAAAATCATAAGATCGCATGAAAAAATAGATAAAAAACTTAAACCATCACACTTTGTCAGTCATTTTAAAAAAAAACCCTGCACATATGGATATCAATAATATGCACCTGATGATTGCATAATGCATAAAACTCCAAGTCATGCTACAGACATAGAATACTATATATGTATGTGTATATTTAATAAAAATCTACAAGGAATAGTCAATGAATAAATACAAAGTAATAAAGAATGCATTCACTTACGCACAAATACCCTTGGGAAAGGTATTAATCCTTCTATTTCTTCCAGTTATAGGTTATATAACAGGACAGATTGGGTTCTATAGCCTTGGTTGGCAACCAGTCTACTGCAGAAAGCAATGGCAACCTACTGTGGGATAATCTTCTGCCCAGTCAGTTATGTCTCTTTCGAGACATGATCGCCCAAGCGTGTATCACGTATGGCACTTAACTGGCTGACTGAATGTAATAGTTGGAATCATGATTAAGGGTTCTACTGATCATAAAGTGGGGGATCAGTTTTATATTGTTATGAAGTAATAAACTGATCTCCCATTAATTGTTATGTATATAATACATCTCTTCCCCCTCTAGCTATGAGTCAAATAACAGAACAGATTGGGTTTTATAGCCTTGGCTGGCAACCAGTCTACTGCAGAAAGCAATGGCAACCTACTGTGGGATAATCTTCTGCCCAGTCAGTCATGTCTCTTTTGAGACGTGATCGCCCAAGTGTGTATCACGTATGGCACTTAACTGTCTGACTAAAGAATGAGTTAAAAACTAACAAATGACTCGCATATGCAAATAACCGCATTCTGGCTCGCAATATTTCTACTCAATGGCCTTTATGACAATTTGAAATATAACAATTACTGCTTACCAAATAACTGATAATATATTAAACTGGAAATACCTGATCTTGCTACCAATAAACCCCATTGATCAATAAATAAACATATAACTCACACGGTCTGAAAACTGCGTTTAAGCATGATACAGACTGTAGTACTATTTCAATACATTCAATGTCCACTCATATATTTACACATGATCTATCTCTGATATTGAGTACTTTTACCCATGAGTTAAAACCTTAAAACTATCAATATTAATTAGATAAATTCTAGGTGGATCTGAAGGAGACTACCACTGCCTTTAAATTTGTTATTTTTCATTTTTTTTTTTTTACTTTTTTCAGTACAGTCTTGTGGTACAGTGGATATCGGCTCGGAACAAGAAATCGAGGAGCCGAGTTCGAATTCCAGTTGAATTCATTGTATTCACTTACGCGCAAATACCCTTAGGAAAGGTATTAATCCGTCTCTTCCTTCCAGTTATGGGTTAAATAACAGGACAGATTGGGTTCTATAGCCTTGGTCGGCAACCAGTCTACCGCAGAAAGCAATGGCAACCTACTGCGGGATAATGTTCTGCCCAGTCAGTCATGTCTCTTTCGAGACATGATCGCCCAAGCGTGTATCACGTATGGCACTTTAACTGACTGACTTATCGATTATTACATAGAGTTTCTAATTATCAAAAAAATTTGAAAAAATTTCAATATTTAAACAATTTTAGGTGGGGCTCAGTTTCTCATACAACATTATAGTAAATTGATCCTCTATTTTGGAACCACTTGCAAGTTGCTTTGTTTTTTGTTTTTTTTGGATGAGTTGTTGCTCTTGTTTTTGTCTTTTTTAAGTTTTCTTCAGTTCTGACGATGACATCATCCTTGGAAACTCCAAGAATGGCTTTATTCAAACATTTCGCAAAGGATTTAGTTGTTGAATATGCGCAAACAAAAAAGTTAATTGCACAGGATCGATTTACTATAACGTTGTATGAAAAACTGAGCACCCCATAAAATTGTTTAAATGTTGGAAGTTTTACAATTTTTTTTTGTCAATCAGAAAGTTTGGGGTTTAATCGATAAGATTGCACTGAAAGAAGTAAAAAAAAAAATTGATAATCAACAAATTTACAGATGGTGGTAATGTCCTACAGGCAAGTGATTCCAAAATGGAGGATCGATTTACTATAACGTTGTATGAAAAACTGAGCCCCCCCCCTTAAAACTGTTTAAATATTGAAACTTTTCCAAATTTTTTCATTTCAGAAAGTTTAGGGTGTAATTGATAAGATTGCATTGAAAAAAGTTAAAAAAAAGAAAGAAGAAAAACAACAAATTTAAAGGTGGTGATAGTCTCCTTCAGGTCTGCCAAATTCTGAGTTTAAATTTTTATTGTGGGTAATGGAGAGCTGGAAGTGTAAGATTAAATGCTGTGGCAAAGAACAAGGGTTAGGGTTAGGGTTAGGGTGAAAATTAAAATTTTCTGTTTTAATTAAATGCTTGTTTCAACATTAGGCTATGGAATTATTGAGTTAACTATTCATATGTGTGAATAATTTATTCAGTTGAGCTACTTCAGACATTCATAAGTTTATCAAGCCAAACATCATGGTTCTGCATCAAGGTCAGAAGTTCATCAACATTGGCATGACAGTTCATCAATGTAGATGATTTTTGGGCAACCAGCCCATTTTGCACCATGGCGAGGTGTCCAGGACAATAGATCACTTACAGGTTCTTGTTTTCCTTGCCACTAATGTTCTGTAATTCACATTCTACATGTAAGATTATAGAAATATCAGGGATGGGTCCATAGAGCAGTTATTAGGTGGATGTTGTCTCCAACAGATGTTAAGTACAGATCTCAGTATTTGAACATCAAGCTTAAAGGTAAATTTTTGTTTTGTTCCCCGAAGGCCTTTACTCCTTCAAATCTTTCCAAAACATCCCCATTTCTGAACAAATGTATCTGCTGAACTCAAATCAATAATTGTTTAGTGAAGAAACCTACCTTTTTTTCCTGTTATCGAGCAGAAAAATATGGAACTTCTTGTCGATGTTTATCTCACCCCCTAATCCTGGTTAGAAAAGGTTATTCACTGCAGACTGAATTCACGCGTAGTTTTACTATTTTTTGTTCTTTTAATTTCCTCTTTGTAATCCCTACGCACAAAATGAGTTCCGAAAACCAAACAAATCGCGGAGTAATTGGCCAAATAGAGAAAACTGACCGAAAAAAGTATCGTACGCTTCAAGTGAATCACAGATGACAACGGTGGTAAGGGGTGAGATATAGTCCGATGTATTTATGGTTGATACCGTGAAAGAAAGGAAGATTTCTTCAACAACAATTATCGATTTGAGTTCAGCATGTACATTTGCACGGAATTATGGACGTTTTAGAAAGTTTTGACGGGGTAAAAGCCTTCGGGGAACAAAACAAAAATTTACCAGCTTAAACACAAAGGTTTTAGTTAATGTCCAAGCAGTTGCATTATATGTTAAAACTGACTCTTCCATGGCATGAAAGGATCTTTGTTTGAGGTTGTCTGGTAGATCAGATTTCCAGATTGAGGTTGTCTGGTAGATCAGATTTCCAGATTATATCCATTTTATTCAAGACAGCCTGACTCTTCCATGGCATGAAAGGATCTTTGTTTGAGGTTGTCTGGTAGATCAGATTTCCAGATTATATCCATTTTATTCAAGACAGCCCAGGCTTTTGCTATATGAAATTTCACATCCTTTTCAGTAGAATTTATCTTGTTCCCTACAAATTGACAATGGAGTGATTCGAAACTTGGTCTTCTGGTAAGAAAGTTCTAACCACTTGGCTACATGCCCATGGGTTTTAGTTAATGTCTAATCAGTGGCACCATACATTAAAACCGCTTCTACAGTGAAATAATCTCCATTTTGAGGTAGTCTGGCAGATCAATTTTCCAAATTACATCGACTTTATTCAAAGTGAGCCAGGCTTTAGTTATGCAAATTCTTGTAATAAGTAAAGCACAATATTCATAAACAGAGAAGAGAAAATTTGTTGAAAAGACAAAATAATAAAAAAAAAATTCTTACAAAAAAATCAATAATGTGTGTTGTGGTCCAGTGGATATCAGCTCGGAATGAGAAATCGGGGAGCCAAGTTCGAATTCCAGTTGAATTCATTGCATTCACTTATGCGCAAATACCCTTGGGAAAGGTATTAATCTGTCTTTTCCTTCCAGTTATGGGTTAAGTAACAGGACAGATTGGGTTCTATAGCCTTGGCTGGCAACCAGTCTAGCGCAGAAAGCAATGGCAACCTACTGCGGGATAATCTTCTGCCCAGTCAGTCATGTCTCTTTCGAGACATGATCGCCCAAGCGTATTTCACGTATGGCACTTAACTGACTGAATTTTGATGAGTGCATTAAACATGTTCAAATGAGTAATTGATTGATTTGATTAGGTCACTGAAAATGCCCCTCAAAGATGACATGTCTCATGATAAACAACAACAATGACAGAAAACGAAATACTGTTGCCATATCTGATCGGGTGCTCTTGCTATTCATCTTGAGGTTCTCGACAAAATCCAAAGAAGGATCTGCAATATAACCAGTCCTAACTTGGCAACCAGCCTTTAATCTTTTTCTCACTGACATTATGTGGCTTTTTATACAAGTATTTTCATGCCAACTGCTCTGATGTTTTTTCCTTGATACCGTGACGGTATGAATTTACTCATGCTGCTAGATTGGCATCTAGGTCTCACCATTTTATGATTGAAATAGTTAAATGTAACACTCTCTTCTACTCTAACAGCTTCTTTTTTTGCAGTTCCCATTTGTGGAACTCACTTCCATTTGCTTGCATCCCTGATAGCTATAATCTCCAAGAGTTTGAATGCAATGTCAATTGGCAGCTTTTATCTACTTGATTCCCACTCATTCCTTAGCTTTTCTTGAAAATCCCAAGAGTTATAATCTCCAAGAGTTTGAATGCAATGTCAATTGCCATCTTCTATCTACTTGATTCCCACTAATTCCTTATTTTTTCTTTAAAATCCCAAGAGTTATAATCTCCAAGAGTTTGAATGCAATGTCAACTGCCATCTTTTATCGACTGGATTCCCATCCATTCCTTATCTTTTCTTCAATATCTATACCTTTTGTCTTCTCTCATCATAACCTCCTGCAAACTAATGGCTTTTTGCCTGGCTTGGGATAAAATAATTATAAAAAAAAAGGTCCATTGAACGTGAGTCCAGAATGAAATTTCTTTTCCAATGAAAAATATAAAAGATTAAATGAATGCACTGAATTGGAAATGCGATACAAAACAATGCAAAGATGGGGATGTTAAGGTTACCCAGTCCTTCCATTTAAAAGTTCCTCCACCCAGTAGTAAAGGTAACCTCTGAGGTGCAGCTTTTACACAGGTAAATGTCCGCTAGGCACAGGTGGGCATAAAAAAGTATGCCTCAGAAATTATTTACAGGTGATAGCACAGTGACATTGAGAAAGTTTAAAAGAGATCACTGGAGGTTCTTAGTAGCTTCTTCAAAACAACAATATTGATTATTTACGCTATTTATATTACAACACCTCATCACAGAAATATAGACAAATAACAAGAAATCAGTATACGCTATAAAGAAGCATAACGTGTGTGAATCATCCTTATATATATATATATCAGAGAATATTCATTAGAAATAAAGAGAAGAATGTTCTGATTGCTATGTGATATTGAACCTCATATATAGAGGGAGGGGTACAATATTTTATAGGGTTTATTTAGCACAGTAGACACAGTGGTGGGAGAGATCTCAAAGATTTAAGGGAAAATATATTTGCTGAAATATCAACCCATTCTTTAAAAGAAAATGTTTTATTTTTTGTGATGAAATAGGTCCCAGGAATTCCAACCTACATGTGGTTAAAAGGTGACAATGTCTCACCTGCCAGGTTTGAGCCGCTATTTGCAATTTAGGTAAAGTGCATATGGGGTTCTACTGCTTTTAAGAGTATTGTTAATTTGCATGCATGATCATAAACCTGAGTAAAAGATGATCTGCACAGACAAACAGACAGAAGGATCTACAGAACTTGAGCCATGCTAAGTGTGACGATCAACTACCAAGTTTAGACTTGATAAAGAATTCATCTTTCAACAAAATGACAATCAAAAATATATTTTGAAAAACTATCTTGGAATGTTCTTATAATATAGTTTGTAATATGGAATAGACTGAATTCTCTAGCCATAGTTGGCAACCAGTCTAGAAGAAGTTCAACTCTGAATTTAAAACCAGATGTTTAAACTGAAACTGAGGTTTGCTAAGTACAGTTGCGATATAAACTACAGATTTGCTCTGTGGGTGTTGAAGAAATACAATTAAGTTTGAGCTGATGGTTATGTTCGGATAGAAGTGGCTCTGCTGAAGATGAGATATGCCACTGATTTGCAGTGTCCTTTCGAATTGAAACAGTTTTCGTCATCATGGAATAGCTTTTTCAATCACCTCACCTAAATTGAATTGGACATTTTTGGCAAGAATTGAAAATTCTAGTCTACAAATAAACATTGAATTTGAATAATTTTGTAGAATTGTGAAGCAATGGAGGGACCATTCATTGCTGCATTAATTGGGAAATGCAAGAACCTTATTGAAAGCCAAAGAAAATGTCTGTCAATGAAGCCACAAGTAAGTATTAGTTGGTTGGGTTGAATATTTTTGCAAAAATCATGAAAGTTGGTTAGTCAGCTTGTAGACTTCCCAGTGGAGTATAGGGTCAGAGCTTTACACTAGGATAGGTGTGGTTGCTGTTGTTTCAATAGCAAGTAGGTTTTATGGGGTGGAGCTACTAACGCCATAGTTAACTGATTTGAAATTCAGGATTGGGTGCAAAATGAAGTGAGAGAGTACAGTCGATCCTGCTATTTAACCCAATTTGTGGCAATAGAGAGATTCATTTAACCCAATCTAGGTGGAGGGAAAAGAAAGTGATTCATATCTTTTTAAAAAGCAGGTGCATGGAAGTAAACATTATCATCACGGTCGTTATTTGAAATTGCCCAACCAATTACATGTCCTTTGACAGCTACACGAAATGCACATTCCAAGATAATAAATTATTGTTAATTATAAAATTAAGATAATATTCTCTGTTACTTAGTCTTAATTCACCAGTTAAAGTGTTTTGTCAATTTAAATTCAGTTGATAAATGTCTCATCAAGTCAAATTCAGAATGATTCATTGTAAAATGCAAGAGAAATAATCAGGGATCAAATAATTTTTCATACAACTAAGTTTGACCAGATCCCAGTAAAAAGATAAAAGATATTACAAAGGTGATTCTTCTTCTTTATGTGCCGTGTCCCTTCAGGATGTAGGCGATGACGGACTTCCACTTGGCTCTCTCTCTTGTCGCTCTCAGTAATTTTTCTCTTGGTATTTCTTCTAAGCTTGCTCCATCAATCATTTACTCAGACCTAACAAGTACATCTCACACTGCTTTCCCCTGTCTCTTCTTCCATTTATCTGACCTATGAGTATCAAGTTCTCCAAGCCCTCTTTCCTCATTATGTGTCCTAGGAACCTCATTTGTCTCTTCCTGATTATTTAGTATCAGTTTCCTTCTCATTTACATCCTTTCCAACATTTCATCGTTGCACACGTGCTCTGTCCATGGTATCCTCAGCATCCTTCTGTAAAACCACATTTCTGCTGCCTCAGGCCTCTCCTTCATCTTTGATGAGATCGTCCAGCAATCACTTTCATACAGAAGGACAGATATCACGTAGCATTCCAGCACACTTTTCTTTGTTTCTAATTAGATTTTCCTGTCTTTCAGTACTCTGCTTAGCTTCTGAAATGCATCTTTGTCCATGCCAATGCGTCTTTGGATCCCCGTGTCACATTTTCTATCCTCTGTCAAAACACTTCTCATGTATTTGAATTTTTTTACTTGTTTTAATTTTAGATTATCCAACTTGGAGTTGGCATATTGGTCTCCTCTTTTTGCTCATGACGATGCATTCAGTTTTCTTGAAGTTTATGCTCAACCCTTTCTTTTGACTTTCTTTCGCTAACTTCTGTAGAAGGTCCTGCATTTTCCTTCCCGTGTCTGCTATCAGCACTGTGTCATCCACGTATCGGATATTGTTGAGATTATGGCTACCAACGACAAATCTTGGCAAGGCTTTTATTTCTCTCATAATTGTTTCACTGTACAGGTTTAAAAGCTCCATTGAGAAAACACATCCCTGTCTTACGCTCCTTCCTATTTTTGTATACCTGTTGAGTTCACCTCCTATGCGTACACTAGTGGTTTGCTGCCAATATAGGTTCTTGATTATCTTGACACCTTTTCTGAAGTGATTAAATAACCAGAATAAATCCAGTAAGAAGAGAGAACAAGAGAGGGTTGTTTGATAAGTTTAATTCTACTACCTCTGGAAAACAAAAAATGCAGTAAAAAGAATCAAAGCAGAAGATGGAAAGATGAGATTGAGAAGTTTACTGATAAGGCATAACAGAAAATAACACAGTTATGGTAGTCATGGAAGGAGTTGGGAAAAAATTTCATTCTCTAGTAAAATTTACAATGGTTGATGATGAAAATATATACGGTGCATTTAATGTGTCGTTTTATTAAATTCGAGTTTAGTTCTCAATATAATTGTTGATAGAATAAAGAAAAATTTTTGATGTCAAATCAATCCTACTCAAGACATCATTAATTATAATATTAACTATAAATACCTGTGAAAATGTCAAAGTTTTCCTGTTTTAATTTCTGATGAATCTTAATTAAATTAAGGATTGAATACAATCCAAAACTAGAAAATATCCATGAAAATTATCCTGTTACATCATTAGATATTTGAGTTTAGCAACTTTATCAAAATACTAGCAGTATAGCCCAGCGTTGCTCAAGTGTAATGAAGGCTTTAAAACTAATCCATGGTCCTGGAGCGCATACTCTTTGGACATTGGCACAAAAGACTAAAAAGCAATAGTTGTTTCCAGTTAAAGTGAAACGATAGACTGAAAGAAAAATGAATGGATGTAAGTCAAATTTTGATTTCCTGATATCGATATCAAATAAGTTCTTTTCGTCGTAAACTGAATTTTGAAGGCTAAATAAGTCCTCTGAGTAAATGGTATCATGGCTGAGACTAAGAACTACAATTATACCTACTTAGAGCCAAACCCGAAGCAAAAACTAAAATAAAAGGGCTGAAAAAAAAAATACAAACATACAGGCAGATAAACAGACACACACACAAACATCTTGCCTTTTTATATATATATATATATATATATATATATATTCTCGATTTTCTGCACTATTGTAAGAACTGCAATGTTGAAACTTCTGAATATTGTTTCTTATGTCTTTGTCTATGAGTGTATAAAATTTGATTAAAATCAAACCACTCCTTCTATAACCCGATTTTTTTGATTATCGATTTTCGATATTTATCGGGGGTACCTCGACACAAAACCTAGCTAAGAACACTCGCAGACACTTATAGTACAACTGTGTAAATTTCCAAAAAAATCAGTTCAGCCATTTTGGAGTCTATAGGTAATGGACACACACACAAACACACAGACAAAAATAATCAAAACAAAACAAAATATAAATATGCCATAACAATTATAAAATATGAAAGTAGGTCATTATTTAAGGTAATAAAAGGGTACAAATGAAAAAAAAAATGTCTATTTCACTAAAGTAGACATTAAACTTGTGAGATTATCATCACTTTTTATTTAGTCTACTGGCTTGAACATTTGAGAAATCTTATTAAAATACTGTTTACAAATAAGTTGAATACCAACTCAAATATAGGTATCCACTAAAAATAACATTTAAAGTGATGAAAATATGACGAATGAATAAATGAAAATACATTAATTCTTTAGAAATTGCTTTGTTTATAGTATTCACATTATTTGGATTACTGTCCTCATCTTTGTTGCCATTTGTACAACGTTTTGGCCGTTGTATGCTCTGGCCTTCTTCAGGTGCTAGGAATTTCAAACTGAATTCTTTATTACAATCACTAGGATATATCATTCTAATTCCTTGAATAGTAGTAATGCCATGATTAGAAGTCATGTGTTATCTCCCTCTAACCTTGCAAGTTACTTGTTCACCACTGCTGTAGCCTGGTATTGAACTCACAACCCTTTGGGTCAAGTCACAAGAACTAACTAATGTCTATATCTACTGGGCTAAGCACATTTATATTCACTTAAGGACACATGGCCTAGTGGATATAGGCGTTGGCTAGTTTCTGTGACCCAAAGACTTGTGAGTTCAATACCAGGCTACAGCAGTGGTGAACAAGTAACTTACAAGGTTAGAGGGAGATAACTCAGTGATTGTAATAAAGGATTTGGTTTGAAATTCCTAGCACATGAAGAAGGCTGGAATGTACAACGGCCGAAACATCATACAAATGGCAACAAAGATGAAGACAATAGGTTAAATAATGTAAATACTGTAAATACTACCTCATCTCAGAAATATAGACAAATAGAATGATCTATTATTAAACGTCATACAAATGGCAACAAAGGTGAGGACAATAGTCCGAATAATGTAAATACTGTAAATACTACCTCATCTCAGAAATATAGACAAATAGAATGATCTATTATTAAACGTCGTACAAATGGCAACAAAGATGAGGACAATAGTCCGAATAATGTAAATACTGTAAATACTACCTCATCTCAGAAATATAGACAAATAGAATGATCTATTATTAAACGTCGTACAAATGGCAACAAAGATGAGGAAAATAGTCCGAATAATGTAAATATTACCTCATCTCAGAAATATAGACAAATAGAATGATCTATTATTAAATGTCGTACAAATGGCAACAAAGATGAGGACAATAGTCCGAATAATGTAAATATTACCTCATCTCAGAAATATAGACAAATAGAATGATCTATTATTAAACGTCGTACAAATGGCAACAGAGATGAGGACAATAGTCCGAATCATGTAAATACTGTAAATACTACCTCATCTCAAAAATATAGACAAATAAAATGGTCTATTATTAAACGTCGTACAAATGGCAACAAAGATGAGGACAATAGTCCGAATAATGTAAATACTGTAAATACTACCTCATCTCAGAAATATAGACAAATAGAATGATCTATTATTAAACGTCGTACAAATGGCAACAAAGATGAGGACAATAGTCCGAATAATGTAAATACTGTAAATACTACCTCATCTCAGAAATATAGACAAATAGAATGATCGATTATTAAACGTCGTACAAATGGCAACAAAGATTAAAAATAAATCCATTAATTCTTTAGAGACTGCTTTGTTTACATTTCGGATCTAAAACTGAATAGATATATATTTCAAGAAAAATATCTGAATGTGGAAGAATGCTTTCCTTAAAAAGGAAAATAGAACCTTGTTGGACAGTGAAGCTCTATACAGCCAAATAGTAAAGCCTGCAGGATCAGATTGTGTGTGTGTGTGTGTGTGTAAAGGTGCTGAGAAATGATCATCTTAACAAAGTATCATTTGAGAGAAAAAAAGTAACCTTTGACCAGAATTTGGAAAGTGAGTTGGTGGGGAGATTTTTATCACCCTCTTGTTCTACGTATAAAGGTTAAACTTCTTCAGGGGTCCCTCAGTCAGTTAAGTGCCATATATGATACACATTTAGGTGATCATGTCTTAAAAGGGACATGACTGACTGGGCAGAAGATTATTCTGCAGTAGGTTGCCATTGCTTTCTGTGGTAGCCTGGTTGCCAATCATGGCTATAGAACCCAATCTGTCCTGTTATTTAACCCATAAGTAGAGGGAAGAGACGAATTAATACCTTTCCCAAATGTATTTGTGCATAAGTGAATGCAAAGAATTCAACTGGAATTCGTAGCACTATTTCTCAAAAATAGTATGCATGACAAGGTGCAGAGAAATCATCATCTTAACAAAATAACTTTTGAAAAAAAAAATTAACCTTTGACCAGAATTTAGAAAGTGCATTGACAGGGAGATTTTTATCACCCTGTTGTTTTATGTATAAAGGTTAAATTTCTTCAGGTGTCTCTACTTCTTATAAATAGTATGTGTGATAAGGTGCTAAGAAATCATCATTTTATCAAAGGAAATTTTGAGAAAAAAAATCAACCTTTGACCAGAATTTGGAGAGTGAGTTGGTGGGGAGATTTTTATCACCCTGTTGTTCTACGTATAAAGGTTAAACTTCTTCAGGTGTCTCTACTTCTCACAAATAAAGGGAAATAATAAATAAAGAAAAAAAGCAACAAAAAAACAAATTTAAATGTTTTTATAGAGTATATATATATATATATATATATATATATATATATGCAATTTGTTATATATATCATTTATATATGATATATGCGTGGCACTTATTGAAAAGTGCTCAATATCAGTGATAGAGTTAATACATTCAGTTGGATTGATGTGAGTTTGTGACCCTGGGTTTCATGCTTTTGCGATCGTCAGACAAATTGATTCATTTCTTAAAGATTTGGAGTTGCGTAAATTGGTGTTTTTTTTATAAAAATTAAATTTGCAAAGGTTGATTACTCAGAATAAAACACAATCCCACATATATCTAAATTTTTAAAAAATTAATCAGTTTTTCTGATGATTGGAACCTCACATATATCCAAATTTTAAAAAGATTTATCAGTTTGTCTGATAATCGCAAAAGAGTGAAACCCAGGGTCGCAAACTCACATCAATCCAACTGAATACATACACAATTTTTGTGTAGTATCACACACAAAAATTTTTGTGTAGTGATACTATGCTTTTATAAACCATTGTAACAACCATTACAATATAAAGCTCTATGTTGTATCAAGCACTCTTTATAAAAGTAAATGCATGAACAGTGGGTTTAAAACCTACGTGTTCCATAACTTTCTTACAAAATATTTATATATATATATATATATATATATATATATATATATATATATTCTAAGTGAATTTAACTTTTACTTTTATTTTTCTAAAATGTAAATGAGAAAAATAATTTTTAATAAAAATTTTACAAAGAAAATGTTTGAAAGATTTTTAAAAAAGAATTTTTTTTTCTTTTTAAATTCATTTATATATTTATTTATTTATTTATTTTCTCTTTCATTCTCCTTCTCTTTATTCTTTGGAAAGTTTCTATCTGTGTATATATATATATATATATATATACTAGCAGTATAGCCTGGTGTTGCTCGGGTGTAATGAAAGCTTTAAAACTAATCCATGGTCCTGGAGTGCAGACTCTTTGGACGTTGGCACAAAAGACTAAAAAGCAATAGTTGTTTCCAGTTAAAGTGAAACGATAGACTGAAAGAAAAATGAATGGATGTAAGTCAAATTTTGATTTCCTGCTATCGATATCAAATAAGTTTTTTTTCATCATAAACTGAATTTTGAAGGCGAAATAAGTCCTCTGAGCAAATGGTATCATGGCTGAGACTATGAACTACAATTATATCTACTTAGAGCCAAACCCGAAGCAAAAACTAAAATAAAAGGGCTGAAAAAAAATACAAACATACAGGCAGATAAACAGACACACACACAAACATCTTGCCTTATATATACATATATTATTGAATTTCTGCACTATTGTAAGAACTGCAACCATGAAACATTGAATATTGTTTCTTATGTCTTTGTCTATGAGTGTATCAAATTTGATTAAAATCGGACCACTCCTTCTATAACCCGATTTTTTTTATCATCAATTTTCTCTATTTATAGGGGGTACCTCGACACAAAACCTAGCTAAGAACACTCACAGATGCTTATAGTACAACTGTGTAAATTTTCAAAAAAATTGGTTCAGCCGTTTTGGAGTCTATAGGTAATGGACACACACACAGACAAAGTTCAATTTATAAATAAGTTTAGATATATATATTACCTCCTGTAACACTCAAGGGGAATAACTTGTCAGGAAACAGCTAATAATCCTCTCAAATGTTTTGCCATCATTTTTGACAGCAGGAGTATGCATGTTAAAGATAATGTTTAAGGTTGTAATAATGCTGGATAAAGCCACCATAAAGAGGGGACGTGAAAGGAGAAAAGATATCCAACAAAAAAACCGGCTAATATAGCGATTTACTATTCATAGTTTAGATGTGTGTTATGTCGTGAGTAAGAATAAATAACTCAACAACAGGAATAGGTTAATTGTTGTATTCCGTGAAAATAGTATTTACAAAGGTTATTAGTATCCAATACAAGAATAAAGGTTAATCGTCTCAACCGTTCTAAGACGTAGTATGAGCAATGGGTACTTCCGGGTCGTCACCGGAAGTCTACGACTGACTTGTCGATCGGCTGCTTGGCACACTCTCCTATGTAGATGCCACCATTACTTTACATAGTAATGGAATAGTCCATTATAGCCGAATAGGCGCGGGCGTCCCAACAATGTGGCACAAGGCCAAAAGTAAAGAGCATCAAATGAGAACTGAACTCATGACTCAGTTGTAATTGATTTAGTGAGAAAAGCTTGCTAAACCTGATATCACACTGAAGTAAAAAAAAAAAAAAGACTTACGGGGGATGGAAAATTAACTCACTATTTCAAAATACTTATAATTTATTTATCAACTATAATATTTACAAAAAATGGATATGAAAGAAAATTGTTTAATACTAAGTTTTATTTAAAATTCTATATGGGCACCAGATTTCACTACTGGATTCAAGTGTCAACTGATTTCATCAAAAACTCTTTTTTTTTAATCATTTCACCCCAAGCAAGGCATTCCACTGCCACTATTGTGCATGGGGTTATATAGGGGAAGGTAAAGAGAAAGAGTGGTTAGATATAGGAAATGTCAGAAGGAGGGTGATAGACAAGTAAGGATACCGAGGCTGAGGGTTGGGTAGATGGGAAGAGTGTTTGAAAGAATGGATACGAGTTAGTGTGTTAGGAGGTGTCTATTGACCTTACATTTAAACTCCTGGAGATTGTAGCCGTAGGGGAAGCAATCATGTGGAAGGGAATTCCACAGTCAGGAAGTGCGAGAAAAGAAGCTGTTAGAGTAGAAATTGCGGTTACATTTTATCGGTTTCACTGTAAAAGGGTGGGATCTAGTTGCTAATCTAGTATCTCGTGCAAATTCGTACCTAGGGGGCACCAGTGATCTTAAGTTCATCAGAGCAGAAGCTGTGAAAGTATTTATAGAAGAGACACAGGGAAGCCACGTTGTGCCAGTGAGAGAGAGACTGCAGCCAGTCTGCCAAATTGGTATCGATCACATTACAGACTCTCCGTTGTATTTTGTCAAGAACCCCAAGGAGAATAGCAGGGGCACCTGAACAGATGTAGCAGCAGTATTCAATGCACAGGTAGATGGTAGATTTATATATGTGCAGGATAGATTCAGACGGAAAAAACTTCTGGGCCCTGCACAGAGAACCGACTTTCATAGCAGCAGATTTAGTAATGGATTCGATTGTGGCATAAAAGAGATAACTTCTTGTGTTCAACCTTCAAGTTCTTCCAATATTTTGTTTTGGTATAGCAGACTTGCTCCTTTAACCAATCCCAAAGAAAAAAAGTTATAGGGTGTTAGGTCAGGACTCCTGCTGGCAGGCCACTCGGGCATAAAATAGGGAGTTACTTTTCAAATCACCCTGTGTGTATATATTATCCAACATATCCTGTTTGGATAGCTCACCAGTGGCAAGAGTCTACACAGAGGCCCAAAACGATGCTTCAAGGATCAGTTGAAGACATTGACTTTCTTGGCATAGAATCATCTGAGGGTGTGTGTGTGTGTGTGTGTGTGTTTGTGGGTAGATGGGGGAGGTTGTAGATTTTTGAGTCCATTTGTCAACATGAAGATGATCATTATAATGCTGTTAGGAGGGCCCAAATCTCCTTGAAATGTCCACCTCCCACACTCCTTTGTGACTCTTCAGGAGAAGGCTAGGCTTAACAACAATCTCAAGAGAGAGAGAAAAGGAATGAGGACAGCCGATAATGCTCAATGCTTGAATTCGAACAGCTGGCAATTATTTGTATTATTTGTATAAATAAAAATCAACATTATGCAGCATGTCCATCCATTCTGGCCATAGTATCAAAATTGAGAATAGTAGTGAAGAAATTTTATAGTTATTACTACCTAGACCAGTGGCTGCTAACCTTTTTTGTCCTGTTCCCCCTTTTCCAGTTGCTTATTCACTTGTGGACCCCCCCCCCCCCCCCGGTGGACTCCTACAACGGAATAAGTTAAACCAGCAAAAATAAAAGATTTTTCTGTAAAAAATTATATTCATATAAAATGCCCTGCGTTATTAAACTGATTAAGCTTTAAACTGACTCATATAAAATCAAAAAACATTTCATTCAGCCTGCCTTTATGAAAGTAAAACACCTAGTAAAAATGTTATGTTAATGTTGTTATAGTTGTAGGTATTTGTTGGGGTGCTCTCCACCTTTCCACGGAAATGGACTATTCGAATCACTATATAAAATAATAGTGATTATACCTCGAGGAAGGAAGTCGAGTGAGCGAGTCAGTCGGGTATTTCCGGTATTGCCACCTGAAGTGTTCTACTAGTCAATCTATCACGTCTCTACGACGATACTGTATACTAATTACCTTGTTCTGTATTCTACTAATCCTCACCTCTTGTAAATACTTCTCTTTCCTGTCAATACACCTACTTTTATACTATTACGTTGTTTTGTATTATTTCACATAATTCTGTTACCTGGCGTAACAGTATTGTACACAAAAACTATCTTTATAAAACTGGCTTTATTTTTGAGCTTGTATGAATAAAAAAAATCCTAAAACCTATTGTTATGTCGTGAGTAGGAATAAATAACTCAACAACAGGAATAGGTTAATTGTTGTATTCCGTGAAAATAATATTTACAAAGGTTATTAGTATCCAATACAAGAATAAAGGTTAATCGTCTCAACCGTTCTAAGACGTAGTATGAGCAATGGGTACTTCCGGGTCGCCAACGGAAGTCTACAACTGACTTGTCGATTGGCTGGTCAGCACAGTCTACCTACGTAGATGCCACCATTACTTTACATAGTAATGGAATAGTTCATTATAGCCGAATAGGCGCGGGCATCCCAACACCTATATAAATGAAACACATTTTATAAAAATAAACACTAAAAACTCTCAAGAAAAAATGAATGAAACATTTTATTTATTGAAAAAAATATTGGAAGAAGCATCTTACAGGTAGAAGAAAGCAAGTTTGAAACTATGGATAAAATTATAGGGTGTGTGCTGCACATTATGAGTATACACTGGTATGAATTAGAATCTTCTGGACCCATTGAAATTCTTTCATGGACCCCTAGGGGTCCCTGGACCCCTGGTTGAGAACCAAGGACCTCAACAGTAATGATCAGTGAGTGGCTTATATCCTTTGAATAATGCTGAGCACTCTTTAACATTGAGGGAACCTGATTTCGGAATGTCTGATTTGAAAATGCCATGATCACAGATTATAAAGAAATCTAATAATCATTAAATGAGAAGATTAACAGGATTAAAAGGATAAAAGAATTCAGTGAAAGATTTTGTAATCTTAATATTATTTTCATTCATGTACTTTAAGCTTATCCCAGACTGTCATATAATCCGAGATTAGCATCTTCTTACTCGTGTTTCTCTTCAATATGCTTCACATTCTTTCTCAATTTATTTCTCTCGACAAAGTTTGGCTCTTGGGAAAATATGCTTCATAATTACAACGGATAAATTTAAAACTTCTAAAATAACAATAATGGAGTATGTCTGTGTGTGTTTTTAAACGTCACTGTGACAATGAAACGCAGAGTTTATCACTGTTACAACATGTTTGTCTTTGTAAATCACCCCTGAGAAAGAACTTGAAGGAGATCAAAAGTACTTGGGTAAAAGAAAACTATGGTTCCTTCCTTGATGAATTTTATCTTAACACAAAGAACCTGATTTGCAAACTGGAAAGGATCAGTATAAAAATAGACATAATATGTCTATATTATTCAATGAAACTTGTGTGAATGAAGATATTTTTATTTTATTAAATTACTTTAATCCGAAACGGAAAAGTAGGGTTTCAATCCTGGGTAAAAGGCAATTGGCTGTCTAACCATACTGATGAGCTGTGATACAGTGAAACATATCTGTCTGCGGATGACTATATATATATATATATATATATTTTATTTTATTAAATTACTTTAATCCGAAATTGAAAAGTAGGAAGGTAAATTCCAAGAACCTGATCCTAATTAATATTTAAAAATTTAAAAATTTTAATATTAAAGAATGATACAGGAGGAGAGCTCAATGTAATTAAAATTACAGAGCCAATAAAACTTTAACTAACTTTTCTAAAACTTTAACCCTTTTAAACATTTAAAGTTAAGTTTGTTTTAACACGTATCGATTGTTTTCCATTTGAAAATTTTTCCTTTTCTTTTCTTTTTTCTTTATTTTTTTTTCTCTATACATTTTTTTATATCCTGCCCCTTTCCTTTTCTGTTCTGTTTTGTTTAACCCAATTCTCAATTTAACGACCTCCCTCACCTTAACCCTTTTACGTTTATTATGCTAGACATGCCAATTTTGCCCATCTTTCACTTACAATTCTATCAAAAAGTAAAAACCAAAAATAGACTGATTTTCAAAAGTTTTTTTTGTGACATATATGTCTCAAACACTAACCTTCATTTATTTCCCTTTTTAATCTTATTTTTTTTTATTTATATATATATATATATATATATATATATATATATATTCATGGTGGGTGGATAGATAATTATATATATATATATATATATATATATATAAATTTGTGACGTATATTTCTCAAATCCTAACCTTCATTTATTTCCCTTTTTAATCTTATTTTTGTCATTTTGATTTAGACTTTTGCTGAGGAGACGTGAAATCTCTCTTAGGGATTTCATGTTGAAATGTTCATTCAACATTTTTGAATTTTGAAAATTTATTTTATTTTTTATATATATATATAAACTTATTTATAATTGGAACTTTGTCTGTGTGTGTGTGTCCGTTACCTATAGACTCTGAAATGGCTGAACCGAGTTTCTTGAAAAGTTACACAGATGTATTATAAGCGTCTGCGAGTGATCTTAGCTAGGTTTTGTGTCGAGGTACCCCTGATAAATATCGAAAATTGACAAAATATCCGTTAATGAATGCAAAGACATTAATTTGCTCATGTTGCAAAAGACGTATTGAAAGTAAAGGTTTACACATCAAGTACTAATGAATTATGAACGTTATTTTCATTTGGATATGATGTATCCATTATAATAGTTTGATTTTGTTAATCGTTCTGATGTTTTTGATCATCTATTTTTTTCGAATGTTATATAATTAATTTTATAACTTTATCAAAATAAGTTTATTGAGCTTTATATTTTGGAATTATATAATTTACCTTTTGTTTTTTCTTTATAAAATGTTTTATGAAGCTTTAAAATAGGAAGTTATTTCACATTTAGACTTTTTTTGTTCTGGTCTTTATGCTCACTACTGTATATATACACCTATCATGCATGTGTATATTTATGCTCTCACACCCTGATTGAGCACTCTGGAAGAATGGTAGACTTTGAGAAACAGTAGCTACTCTAGCATCTACGCATTGTTCATTCAGCAATGAATTAGAACACTCTCAGCTATTGGCTGGGTATAATGATAATATAAACACTAAAACGTCTGCATCTTTCTACAAGCACCCATAGCTCAGAGGTAGAATCGCCGACTGATGCCAATTTGGTCAGGTTTCAATCCTGGGTTAAAAAGCAATTGGAGTCTAACTGTACTGATGAGCTGTGATACAGTGAAACAGATCTGTCTGTGGATGACTATATATATATATAATGTAGTACATTTGGGATGTAATCCGAAAAAATTTCAAAGGAGACGAACTGGAGAGAACTCAATGTTAAATTCATTTATTTAACAGAGTAATATATTTTATAACGGATATCTAATTATTAGTTAGGATGATACATATTTTGCCACTCTGGTGTTCTTGGCGCGGCTCTTCAGATAAAAAAAAATATTTAGATATCCATTATAAAATATATATATATATATATATAATGTGTGTATGGGAGTAGAACTTTTTGGTCATGAGACCCATGTTTGAATTTAACTTAAATGGTTAATTTGTCTGAGAGGTGTCTTCCTGATTATATCAACCTGGGATCAAAGATCACCCATGTATAGTTTTAACATATGCTATATATATATATATATATATATATATATTTATGTGTTGACATGCTCAATACTAGGGATACAGCACATGTAAAAATAAAACTGAAAATTGAATTTAACATCCAGGTATGGTCATCTGTTTTATACTTAAACACAAACGTTAAGACATAATATGAAGTCAATTGATGAACTGTAGAGCAAAATTTATCAACAAATATTCCGTAAGTCAACATTCTTCTATTGGTACAAGGTCCAGTTCTAGCCAGCGGTTGTGCAGCCCTACATACATCAATGATCAATGTACTGTGTGTTGTGCCACATTCCTTTCTTTAACTTGATTAAAGTAGCCCAAAATCATTGTGGCCGTGTTTGGAAATGACCTTTGACCTTTCATTTAGAAATCTATATTGTTTATGAAAGGTGAGGATTATTTTTTTCTCTCCTCAAGGCAAAAATTTATGTTGTTTTGAAGTTTTGTTGTAAACTGGTGCAGTTTTTTTTTTATTTCCAATGTTATTTCTGGTATATTTTAGTTTGTGCTTTGGGGATTCCAGTTTTCTCTTTTTGAAGACTTATTTTGCTATATATATATATATCTATTAGGCATCCACATGCAAGCCTGTTTTGCAAGCCTGTTTTGCTGTGTCACAGCTCATCAGTGTGGCTAGAGACATCCACTTGCTTCTGGCTGGGATCGAAACTCAACCGATTTGGTGTCAGTCAGAGTGGCTACCCACTAAGTCATAGGTGTATGGAATCAGAGAAAAGAAATTTTAATGTGTTGCATATAAACAGTGTATACACATGACAGTCACTCAAAGAACTCAATTCATTCCTGAAGAGTAATGTATATATCGCAGAAGTGGAGATTGTTTTTAAAATTTTATGAAGGTATTAAGAAAGTTCTTGGGCCACACAAATCTGGTGCTTCTCCCATATTTGCAAGTGATGGCACACTGCTGACTGACAGAGCAGATATTTTGAATTGCTGGAAGGAGCATTTTGAAGCAGTTCTAAACAATGCTTCTACAACTGACGAAGAAATAATTTCATCTATCACTGAGTGACCTGAAATTTCTGAACTCTCTTTCCTTCCAGCAGTACATGAGGTTTTTGTTGCTATCAAGCAAATTTCTTCAGGCAAAAAATCTGGAAAGACACCTTACCTCCTGAGGTTTTTAAGTACAGTGGTCAGAAACTGTTGAAGAAGCTGCATAGTCTCTTTGTGAAGATCTGGCTAACTGGAAATGTCACTCAGGATTTCAAAGATGCACTAATTCAACACCTGTATAAAAACAAGGGCAATAGGAACATCTGTGATAACCATCGTGGCATCTCACTTTTATCAATTGCAGAGAAGATCTTGGCAAGGCTTATTCTCAATACTCAAACACCTTGTTGACGATATCTACCCTGAATCTCAGTGCGGTTTCCGTGCTGGTCGAGGTACTGTCGATATGATCTTTTCCCTCCGCCAGGTTGCTGAGAAAGTCCGAGAGAAGAACGAGGAGCTGTATATGGTTTTCATTGACTTTACAAAGGCCTTTGACACAGTCACCCATGCAGCTCTCTGGAAGGTTTTGAAAAAGCTGGGAATACCCGACATGCTGAATGTAATCATGTCTTTTCATGATGGAATGAAGGCATCTGTTGTTTCAAATGGGGAGTCTTCAGAACCTTTCAATGTGACAAATGGTACCAAACAGGGTTGTGTAATGGCACCTGTGCTGTTTGCTTTGTTTTTTTCAGTCATGCTGAAGTATGCTTTTGCTGATATTGGCACAGGCGTAGAATTCAAATTCAGAACAAGTGGTGGTCTCTTTAACCAGCAGCTTTTCAAAGCTAAGACCCTCATTCAACAGACTATCATTAGGTATCTTTTGTTTACAGATGACGCTGCACTTTGTGCAACCTCTCAAGAGGAAGCGCAACTGCTTGTAGATAGATTTTCCGCTGCTTGCAAGGCTTTTGGTCTGACAATCAGCATCAAGAAAACAGAGATGATTTACCAATCTCGCCCCACACCAAAACAAGTTCTGGGTGTGAAGCAGCAGCCACTAGTATACAGCTTTCCTGATATACCAATCCGAGTAGATGGTAAAGATCTGAAATATGTGAAAAACTTTACCTATCTTGGAAGTAAGGTTAATTGGAATGCTTCTCTTGATGATGAAATCATTAATCGAATTGCGAAAGCAACTAGTGCTTTTGGGAAACTGCGCCATAGGTTGTGGGATGATAGGGGGATTAGCCTAAGGACTAAAGTACTTGTGTATAAAGCAGTTGTGATAATTACGCTGCTTTATGGATCAAAATCATGGACAGTCTATCATAATCACATCCAGAAGTTTGATGTCTTCCACAAAAATTGCCTTAGAACAATTTGTGGTTTCACACTAAACAATCAGATGTCTAATGCGGACCTATTCTGCGGTATTAGCGGAATTGAGAGCTTTTTGATGTAATCACAGCTGCGTTGGGCAGGACATGTCTTACGTAGGGAAGATGACCGGATACCAAAGCAAGTGTTGTACGGCGAGCTCAGCAGTGGACGGCGGAATGTGGGTAGACCTTTGCTTCGCTTTAAGGATAAGCTGAAAATGAATTTGACATGTTCAAATGTCCCTCACCGTGATTTTGAACGAATTGCCTCTCAACGAAATGAATGGAGATCTGCCTGCCAGAGGGGCATCAAGCAGTTCTCTGAGACTGAGATTGACCAACTGCGCGTAAGACGTGAGAGAACCAAAGCATCTGCAAGTGTCCCAGCCGATCATTCGTGCAATCTCCCTTCTTGCCTCCATTGTGGACTTGTTTGTAAATCTCTTGCAGGACTCAAATGCCATTTATGATTGAGTAAGTGCAGGCATGCTACATCGAATTGAACAGTTGTCTAGACCTCATATGTCGAAATCGACGGGAGAGTCCATCATATAATGTGAATAAGACAAAAAGAAAACTTATCTTAGCTTATTAGTTTTGCTCTCTGATAGACTTTATCAAGACAAATGTATGGATTTTATTTTGCAACAAGTATTTATAAAAAGAAGTAATAATTTTGTTAGTTTCTTCAAAATGTTTAGATTTAAGAGATACTTAATATTAATCAGATTAACTAAAAGATCTAAATAAATTCTGAAGGGCTCTAAGCAGTTTAAAATTAATTTATGTATTAATTTAATAAATATTAATAATAAATATTAATAATAATATTAATAATAAATATTAATTTATGTATTAATTTAAGAGATACTTAATATTGATCAGATTAACTAAAAGATCTAAATAAATTCTGAAGGGCTCTAAGCAGTTTAAAATTAATTTATGTATTAATTTAATAAATATTAATAATAAATATTAATAATAATATTAATAATAAATATTAATAATAAATATTAATTTATGTATTAATTTAAGAGATACTTAATATTGATCAGATTAACTAAAAGATCTAAATAAATTCAGCAATAGAAATATTTGACAAAATCTGGAGCACATATTTATATTTTGATAAGATTCCATAAGAGTGCTCTCAAGAATTTCCCTCCTAAGTAATTTCTCTTTTAATATGCCATTCTTTAGATAAAAGTTATGGTTGAACTGATTTCTACGTGTAACCATTTAATAAATCGTTGTCTATAGATTCCCTTTTGTGTTCATAGATAGGTTTATTTTAATTTCAGTAAGTTTATCTGATGTATTGTGAGGAGCAGTTGTAACGGTTTATTTTATATATATCAGCTTCGGAATAATTATCATTTCCATTTATTTTTAATTCTGAGCAGATACAAAATAGTTTGGGATATAGCTGTAATTATTTTTATATTGTTAAGTGCCTACCCTGAATAAAATAGATCTGCAGCTAAATGTTTCTTCCGTGGCACGATATGCACCTAATCCAACAAAATTATGAAGGTTACACTGATTATTATGCATAAGATAGATTTGCATATAGCTGTAATTATTTTGATAAGTGCCTACCCCGAATAAAATAGATTTCGCGGAATTCTACTTGGACATTTCAAAGGATGAAATCAAAAAAATTTTGAACTGTAGAAAATCAGTTCTGATCCACAACAATGAAGGGTGGACAAAATATTCAACTGATAATTTTGATTTATCTATGGGAGCCCTGGATTCTGCAGAATCTTCAGATCTAGTCTGATTATTCCTATTGTACAACCTCATGGCATATAAAGAAATTGACACTAACAATATAGGACTCTATAGAGATGGTGGACTCATGATAATAAATAAATCTACTGGAGGTAAGGTTGATAAAACTAGAAAATTAAGTCTTTAAATCTTTTGGTCTTAACATAGTAATTAACCTTAATATCAAGCAAGTGGACTTCCTAGACATAACATTAGACTTAGTATCGAACACTTTCCAACCTTACATGAAAAACAATGCTAACCTAATATATATAAACTCCAATTCTAATCACCCACCATCCATTATCAAGCATATCCCATCATCAGTAGAATGCCACATTAACATGCACTCCCCCAATAAAGAAATATTTGATAAACACAAGGTAATTTATGACAGAATTCTTAAAGAAAGCGGATATCAATCATCCAAAATTAACTTTGTGGAAAAATTCAAGAGCTCAAAAAACAAAAATAGGAACAGGAAAATCATATGGTATAACCCTCCTTTTAATCAGTCAGTTAACTTTAAGCTGGGACATAAATTTCTTAAACTAATAAATAAGCATTTTCCTAAAAATAACCCTCTAAGCAAAATCTTCAATAAAAATACAATAAAACTAAGCTATAGCTACTCCAATAATCTAGAAAAAATAATTAAAGTACATAACAGCAAAATATTAAAAGCACACAACAAAAATAACTCCAACATTAATACCAGTCAGTTCCATAATAACAACTTTTGTAACTGTAGAAACCCCAACCAATGCCCCATGACCAATAAATGATTAACGAAATCCCTGATATATATGTGTTCGATTTCATCCATAGAGAGTCCTAAAGATGAAAAAATATATATTGGAAACACCGTGAATGTATTTAAAAAGTGATTTTACAATCACTTCTCATCCTTCAATAACAAAGAAAAACAAAAGATGATGTATCTCTCCAAATACTTTTAGAAATTAAAAGATGAAAATAAAACACCTAAAGTTGAATGGAAAATCCTCAAACAAGCAAGAACAGCTAAATCAATAAAGGAACCATGTTTCCTTTGTCTTCAAGAAAAAATTGAAATCATTAAATATATGAATAGCAACAAGCTTTTAAACCAGAGGCATGAAAACACAGTAAACTGCAAGCACATTAAAGAACTAACCTTACAATCATGCTAAAAAATACTACAAAAGCCAGAGCTAGAACCCCTTAGAAATGATACAACTTAATAGTACTAACAACGCTCTTACACACACCACAAACTGTGATCTAATTTAAAATTTTTTAAAAATTAAAAATTTTATGGAAAAATCAATTTCCTAAATTCAAAATTACGGTTAAATATACAAAATCAGATTAATTATAAAAACTGTGCTTAAATATACACATTAAATTTTACCTATTACCTTAAATACAAACAAACCCATGACCTACTTACCTATTACCTTAAATACTAACATTAAATTTTATCTCTTACATTAAATCTTACCGATTACACACCACAAACTGCAATCTAATTTAAAATTTAATAGAAAAAATCAATTTCCTAAATTCAAAATTAAGGTTAAATATACAAAATTAGATTAATTATAAAAACTGTGCTTAAATACAAAAATATTCTAGAGTTGTACAAACAAGCGGTAAGCCCAATCCCACCCCCACCCCTTACACCTCTCTACTCTGCTCCTCTGAGAAATTCAAAGGATAAAATCTAGTTGCAAGATCATAAAACTTACAATCATATCTGCTAATGTTAAATCTGTCTACAAAATTCCAAGACACTCATTAATCAACTATATTCACTACCCACACCACTTTCTTCAAAATTCAAACGGACAATTCACAAGACTTATTCCCTTATCACTAACCCCCACCAACATCCCACACACAACTGACCAAATATAAGAAAAGAGGCTTTCCATTCCTGTCCACACCACCTGATGAGACATTGTAGTTTCAATGTTGAAAAAAATGTACGATTTGTAGTGGATATATAAAAAATCTGTACGTTCTAAAATATAGTTTATAATATATATATATATATATATATATATATATATATATATATATGTTGTATTCCTACCTGTTTACAGGAATGATATGTTCCTATCCTCTTAAATACGTAAACACTTTTGGAGTAAAGTGTAGTGTATAGAGAGAAATTATACAGACTAGCAGTGCATCTATTTCACACAGGATGTGAATCTTCTACTTACTGATATACTATTATTTCCAACCTTCATTTTGGTGATTACTCATGAATTAATCTTTTAGGGTTATGACATTGGTGATGAAGATTGTGCCACAGACCCAATTACAATATTTTGGCAATGAAAATTGTGCCACAGACCAAAATACAACAAATGGCATCAAAGATTACAGTTTTGGCCAAATTCAACATTTTGGTTAATGGAGACTGTGATGTTCACCAATACAACATTTTGGTGACAAGTTTTTGGTGGCAAAAAAATATTGGCTGACTCCAAAAAAAAAAAACCCCTAAACGGAACAAAAATTTTTGGCCAGCTTATAGAAGAACAGCAATGCAGAATTCAAAGCCTGATTGGTCAGTAACCGAACTGGTTCCTCCGCCAGAGCTTAGTCTAGTGTGGAAGGTTGTTAGAACCTCAGCAGTACAAAAAAACAGAGCTATTAAAAAGCAGATCAACTCCAATTATGCATTAAATAGCTTCACAAATCCACAATTGGCCAAGTGTGGTGAGTACAGCTAGACCCCCGAAAAAAATGAAGCAGGGTTCCTCTAACAGAGAGAGGAGAATTTGAACAAAAATATATCCCCTTTTTGTTTTCATGAGAAGTGTACCTAAAGAGAAATAACTCTTCTTTATCAAATTAAATGTCAAATAGAATTTTAATACTAACCTTGATTGCATCTTTTAAATGCATACCTCCACCGTCTTGTATATAGCGGATAATTATTTCTCCATTGTGGCAATTAACAATGTCGTTGGGTCCCATTAAATCATCGAATTCACGCAAAATTGTAGGATAGAGTCTTTCTATCACATTGTTGAAAGTAAACTGAAAAAAAAAAACAAACAAACCAGAATTAAATATCGGATTTAGAAAAACAAACCTTAAAACAGATACAGATATGAAAATGCAAGTTTTTTTAACAGGTATCTAAATCTTTAAGTAAGAAGCTCATAAAATGTGCATTATTTGACTTAGTGTTAAAATACAACATCAGTATCAGTTAACTGCCATATGTGATACATACTTGGACGATCATGTCTCGAGAGCTTGACTGGGCAGAAGATTTTCCGCAGTAGTTTGCCATTACTTTCTACCGTAGACTGGTTGCCAAACAAGGCTATAAAATCCAATCTCTTCTGTTATTTAACCTGTAGCTGAAGGGAGAAGAGACGGATTAATACCTTTTCCATGGTATTTGTGCATAAGTGAATGCAATGAATTCAATTGGAATTTGAACTCGGCTCTGATTTCTTGTTCCGAGCCAATATTGACTGCACTACAATGCAATATAGAATACTGAAAAGTTTTAAGTAAAAATGGACACAAAAAAGGATACAGAATCAGAGGGAGACAGTCAAAATTTCTCTTAATACAGGACCCAAAAGCCACTCAAGATAGAAGGGTTACTGTGTGGACTTACATCAGCATAGGAAAGAACAAGCATTAGGATTACAGAACTGAAACAGACTTAGTAAAGAAACAAAAAGCCAATCCTAAACAGAAAACAAGGGATAAACCTATACTCCAATTCAAAAAACCAGGGAAGAGTGTGAACTGGACAACAGGTGAACCTATCCACTCCTATTGAAGAACGACCATATGCCAAGTTTAATATGATAAAGCCAAGAAAAGATGGCAAAATATGTGGGCAGATATGCTGAGACAATAAAGGGTTAGACATTAAAGGAAATCTATTAAAAAAACCAGTCAGTCAGTTAAGTGCCGTACGTGAAACACGCTTGGGCGATCATGTCTCGAAAGAGCCATGACTGACTGGGCAGAAGATTATCCCGCAGTAGGTTGCCATTGCTTTCTGCGGTAGACTGGTTGCCGACCAAGGCTATAGAATCCAATCTGTCCTGTTATTTAACCCATAACTGGAAGGAATAGACGGATTAATACCTTTCCCAAGGGTATTTGCGCGTAAGTGAATGCAATGAATTCAACAGGAATTCGAACTCGGCTCTCTGATTTCTCATTCTGAGCTGATATCCACTGCACCACAACACACATCCAATTGCAGTCCAATGGATATCGACTTGGAACGAGAAATCGGAGAGCGGAGTTCGAATTTTAGTTGAATTCATTGCAATCATATATGCGCAAATACCCTTGGGAAAGTTATTAATCCATCTCTTCCTTCCAGTTATGGGTCAAATAACAGGACAGACTGGGTTCTATAGCCTTGGTGGGTAACCAGTCTACCACAGAAAGCAATGGTAACCTACTGCAGGATAATCTTCTGCCCAGTCAGTCAAGTCTCTTTCGAGACATGATCGCCCATGCGTGTATCACGTATGGCACTTAACTAACTGAATGTACTGGTTTTGAAAAATGCATTAAAAATCCTTGCCTTTATCAAGACTTGGACTCAGATGCAAAATGTAAATATACATCTTCCTCAGATAAGGGACAATGTGGTATTATGCTGGAAAAGAAATTGTATTCAAATTTCATGCCAGACTGTTAGAAGAAGCTAGGTACTCAGTTTCCCTGGAATTACTCCTGGACACTGAATCAAGAATGACATAACCCCTCACAACTGTATTGGATGTTGCAAGTGCAGGAACCAGAATGTTGGACAGATGAGCAATTGCCCCCAGAGCTGATTCAGGCAGCTTCTTACACACTGCAAATCAAGGGGTGTAGGGCCTGCAGGTTGGGTTGGAGTGTAGGATGATGGCAGGGTTCGTATTACAGATTTGCTTAGAGTAACGAAGGAAATATTGGCAAGAATCAGTCAGTCAGTTAAGTGCCATACGTGATACACGCTTGGGCGATCATGTCTCGAAAGAGATATGACTAACTGGGCAGAAGATTATCCCACAGTAGGTTGCCATTGCTTTCTGCGGTAGAGTGGTTGCCGACCAAGGCTATAGAATCCAATCTGTCCTGTTATTTAACCCATAACTGGAAGGAATAGACGGATTAATACCTTTCCCAAGGGTATTTGTGCGTAAGTGAATGCAATGAATTCAGCTGGAATTCGAACTCGGCTCCCCGGTTTCTTGTTCCGAGCCGATATCCAATGCAGCACAATGCACATCCTTTGGCAAGAATACAATGTTAATAAAAATGAAATCTTGTATTATCATGTAATCGCCCTCTCCAACTTTATTTCAATGATTTTAAAGTTGGTACAAAATAATTCTCTTGCAACTGATCTGTGATACAAGAGTGAATCACTGTTGATTATTTTGTGAAAAGTAAAGTTCTTCCTTGTTAGTAAGTAATGGCTTGAATTTTGCTTTTCAAAATCGGATTATGGAATATTTAAAATGCTCATTTGATTGTAAATTCACATTTAGAAATATCTTAATGTTTGGCATTTTCTCAATTTGATTAAATTAAATATGGAATCAAAAAAGTATCACATTTCTGTTTCAAATGTACTGGGATGATTTTTATTGAATTTCAGCATTTTAAATTGGGATTAAATTAATTTAGAATTAAATCAAATTTAGATTAATGGTTCTTGAAATTACAGTTTGATTCACAGTATTTACAATTGACTGACCTGCATCCTAGTCTTACGTTACTGCTTCATATATTAGAATGTTTGTTAAACATTGCATGAAGAAAAAGCTCTGAGAAATGTTATTTTAGTTATGTTGACTTTGAAGAATGGTGAGGGCGTCACTGTAATGTCTTCCTTCTTCAGAGTCGTTTGGCTTTCCTCTGCAGAGAAAAACTAAATGACTCTTAAGAGTAAAGAAATTACAATAATGCCCTCCACTTGCTTAAAATGCCTTTGCATTAGTAAACTACTGAAAAAAATAGCGATTTTAGCACTAAACATCATTATTATTTAAGACACGCGCACACATACACACACACACATATGTGTGTGTGTGTGTGTGTGTGTGTGTGTATACAATGCTTATATACAACACGTTAAAATTTCCCTTCTCTGATTCCATGCGCCTATGGCTTGGGGGTAGCGACTCTGACTGACACCAAATCGGTCAAGTTTCGATCCTGGCCAGAAGCAAGTGGATATGTCTAGCCACACTGATGAGCTGTGATACAATGAAACAGGCTTGTACGTGGATGACTAATATATATATATATTTACGCTCTCACACCCTGATTGAGCACTCTGGAAGAATGGTAGACTTTGAAAAACAGTAGCTACTCTGGCGTGTACGCATCGCTCATTCAGTAAAATGAATTAAAGCACTCTAGCTATTGGGCACGTATAATGATAATATATGCGCTAAAAAGTCTGCCTTCTTCTACCGAACGCCCATAGCCCAGAGGTAGAATCCCCGACTGACGCCAATTCGGTCAATTTCAATCCTGGATTAAAAAGCAATCGGAGTCTAACCGTACTGATGAGCTGTGATACAGCGAAACAGATCTGTCTGTGGATGACTATATATACATATATATATATATATTGTGTGTATTTTGGCAGCATTTTTTCATTAATGCAGGTTTCATTGAATAATATAGACAAGTTTTGTCTATTAATTTTGTGTAGGATCCGTTCATACCGTCTGATATACTTGATGGTGATGTCGTTGAAAGACAACAAAAAATCACAGTATTTGTTGAATTTTTTATCGGGTCTAAGCTTTCGGCTCACATAAGCCATTATCAAAGAGTAAATATTAACACACAGTAAACATAGAACATTTAATAGATTTTTTATAATGGCTATTTTGTAATAGTGGGGGCATTCACTAATATAATTGAGTGTGGAGGGATTTTTATTAGTGGGTTTTTGATACGGTGAGATAGTAAATTTATTGTTGTCAGTGTTAATTAATATATCAAGAAAAGGAATTTTGTAAATTTTAAAACTGAGTTATTTTGAAACTGTTTTTGAAGTTGTAAGATTTCATCAGTATTTTTAATTGATAGTAGGATATCATCAACATATCGTAGATATATTGATGGTTTTGTAAATTTTGCAAAGGTAGTATTTTCAAGGTTAGACATGTAGAAATTACTAAAAATCGGACCAAGCACTGAACCCATGGAGATATATATATATATATTGTAACAAAGTTGTGGCGCTCGTCAGTTTTTTTACCTGCTGTTCATGCATTTATTTTTATAAAGAATGCTCGCAACGTAGAGCATTATATTGTACTAGTTGTTACTATGCATGCTTCTCATTGGGTAAAACGTTGAAATGGATCTTCATTTCAACTTATCACCTGATGAGAAGTGCACATAGCAGCTTCGAAACGTGAAAATTTTTGTGAAGTGATACTATGAATTTATAAAATATTGTAACAACTAGTACAATACTATATATATGTACATATATAATTAGGTTTTGGTTATAATTAAATCAGACCAGTACACAGTTGTATTAAAAAGTGTTCAATACAAGTATATTGTAGAACTTTTGAATATTTTTCATTTGGAAAGACGTTATTTCCACAACCTAGGTTTCAACCATTTGGTACCTTCAGAAGATTTACAATAACTGATTTTACCATTTTTTTTAAACGCACAAGCTAAGATTTTTTATGAATGTGTGACTGGAATTTTCAAACAACCAAAAAATTTTCAAATTAAGGCAGAGTTATTTTGAGGATCTTGAAACACTTTCATCCATATTTGTATGATCCTAGAAGGTATTTATGGATATGATCACATTTGGATGTAATTTCTTATCTTTCATTTAATAATTTTTTTTCTGTCTGGGAACAACATAATAGCAAATTTTTTCTCCTGGCACAATCTGCATACATTGCCACCGTTGTATGGTTTGGCTACTTTCACTATGCTCCAAGTTATATCAGGGTCTTTTCTATATTTCAATTTAAGTTTCCACACATTGCTAGCAAGTTTGGTATATATTTGAGGCTTTCCAGTTTAAATGTAGATTTATAATTATTCCATATGATTTAAAAACTGTCTTTGGTAAATACCAAATAAGTTTTACTTTGTTCATCAAAGTCATATGCCTCTACTTTGTAAATAACCCCTTCTGTATTACAAAGTCCATTAAGACTGCAGTTACATTCCTTATTAACGATGTTATTTTGTGCATTGTTATTTAGGTTTCTCGCGTTTTGTTATTTTATATAATTTTCTAAATTACTAGTACAGCTATAACTTACTTTGAATTTCTATTGGAAATTTTGTTTAATTCTGAGGATTTTGGGAAGTGTTTATCGATTAGCTTAAAAAATATTTGTCCTATCTTGGTTTTTACTTCTAAGTTAAACACTGGGTTAAACCAAAATGATGTTTTGATTTCTATTATTGTTTTTTGTTTGTTTGTTTGGCTGGAGTTTGTATTCTAAAATGTTCTTAAAAGGCCAGATGTTCTTTAATGCATTTTCATAATCTTTTTATATTTTGTGGTGATACGGAGCAAAAGCGAGAGACCAGATGTTTGCTCTATAACAACCAGACAGCAAATGACCAAAACTCATTGGTGTGCATCCGAGTTTGCGCAGATATTCCGGATGAAAAATAAAAATTAATCAAATATCAAATTTCTATTTCGCGAGCCTATGCGAATTTCATTTACCAGCCAATGGGAAGCCCAGAATCAAATTCAAGTGTGAAATACCAAACAAGCTGCTTTTGATCCAAAGAGCAGATATAAAAAGCGGATATAGACAAGACCCCAGCAGACAGGCAGACTGATTTGAAAAGAGACCTCAAGAGAAGAGTGCAATCGATATCCCCTTGACTTAAGTCAAGCGGCTACTATGTTCACATCCCTTCACTTCTCCTTACCTTCTTCCCTGTCTCAAAAGTACTTACTGACCTAAGGAGTGAATATATGAAAGACATTCCTTACTCACGACGCTCTCACATTCCTAAGCATTTATTCTCTTTCAGTTTATTATTTACCATGAACATTTAACCTCTGCTGGACCTATATTCAAGTATTACTTTAATTGTAAAAAACATTAATTGGTATGTGTATATATAAAAGTTTATTTTCTACTCAAATTGCCTTTCTTGATTTGTAATCATTTTATGACTTATAGTGGGCTATCTACAACAAGGCCAAATTCCGTTAACCAGCAACGGTATACAACTACCCTTCACTAGAATGGACTCCCACTACAACAGAAATAGAATAGATAAGATACCCACTATAATTTCATCAAAGATTGCTTTGACAAACTTTTTGATAGTTCGTAAATTTGTAGTTTTGATAGTCTGAACATACCAAAAGGTTGAAACCTCAGTTGCAGAAAATAACTCATTTCCAAATGAAATTTATTTGTTTAAACATTATTTTTAATGGATACTCATATTTAAGAACATACCGAAAGGTTGAAACCTCAGTTGCAGAAAATAACTCATTTCCAAATGAAATTTATTTGTTTAAACATTATTTTTAATGGATACTCATATTTAAGAACATACTGAAAGGTTGAAACCTCAGTTGCAGAAAATAACTCATTTCCAAATGAAATTTATGAGGAAATGGGTTAAATCCAATATATTTTTAATTTATTTGTTTAAACATTATTTTTACTGGATACTCATATTTAAGAAGATACCGAAAGGTTGAAACCTCAGTTGCAGAAAATAACTCATTTCCAAATGAAATTTATGAGGAAATGGGTTAAATCCAATATATTTTTAATTTATTTGTTTAAACATTATTTTTAATGGATACTCATATTTAAGAAGATATTCTGTTTTTATTTATTAAACAGTGTATTTATTTATTTATTAGGTTGTCCCAAAAGTTGGTAAACATTTGCAAAAAATTGAAATTTTACTTGCAAAAAGAACAAAAATTATTGCTTGAAATAAAGACCATCATTTTCCAAAACTTTCTACCATCGATCTGCAAGCTTTTGGATCTAGTCAAAGTACCATTCAGCCGGCTTCGAATCAAAGAATTCTTGACACACTTCCTCGACTTCATCAAATGAGTCAAATCAGCAGCCCTTCAGAAAGGGTTGCATTGAGCGGAAAAGGCCATAATCTGATGGAGCAAAGTCAGGACTGTAGGCTGGGTGTGGCAGAATATCAACGTGGTCCAGCTCTTCAAACTTGTCTTTGGTCTTCCTGGCGGTGTGTGGCTTGGCATTGTCCTGCTGCATCAAAGCGCGCTTTCGGTTGATCAGAGCCGGGTACTTTTGCTTCAACTTTTCGTAGACCTGCTCAAGTTGCTGACAGTAAAATTTGGCACTGATGGCACGACCATTCGGAACCAATTCAAAATGCATGATTCCTTCAAAGTTCCACCAAATGCACAACATGACTTTCTTGCCGAATCGATCTTGTTTTGGAACTGACGGTATCTCTTGCCCTTTCTAAACCCGTCGCTTGTCTCGATTGTGCTGGACCAGATAGACCTATTTCGCAAGTGTTTACGAACTTTTGGGACAACCTAATAGATCCACAGCCTGAACATTTGAGAAATCTTGTTAGAAAACTATAATTGGAGTAGATAGATCTATCTATCGCCCAGTTCACACTCCACCCACATCTATTGAACAGGTTAAGAGGCTCATCCCTTGTTCCCTGTTTAGGATGTGGTTTCCGGCTTTCTCTTTTCCAATCTTTTCACTTTGGTTTCTTTCTTTTTTTTTTTAATTGGAGTAGATAGATCTATCTATCGCCCACTTCACACTCCGCCCGTGTCTATTGAACAGGTTAAGAGGCTCATCCCTTGTTCCCTGTTTAGGACGTGATTTCCGGCTTTCTCTTTTCCAATCTTTTCACTATTAGGTAGCCCCCTGCACATTAGTGGCGTTACTGCCTTGCTCGGGGTGATATGATTAAAAAAAAAAAATGTTTCTGCAAGACTTCTATATCATTTTTCTCTTCACAGATATCAAATAAAGTTTCAGATCTTTGTTAGTAGAAATGGAGGCAACAATTAAAAAAAAGTAATTTTTAGTCTCACCAATCTAGGCCTTTATTGCTAGGTTAATTTGTGTTATGTCCATAGATTTAAACTGCACTGAGACTTCTTTTTCCATAAGAATTGTCACTTTGAGGAACAGACGTCACTGTGGGTGCTTCTCTCTTCAACTTAAGAGTCAACCATTATATCTATCCTCCTTATCCTCATAATCATCACTGCCTACCCACTTCTCTAGCATTCATATCCCACACTTCATTCATCATAACCATTTAAACGGTAACCCTATATACTACAATCTTAGCCTCTTTGAGTCAAGGGTCAATAATTATCTATCCTCCTTATCCTCATAATCATCGCTCCATACAGCCTCCTCTAGCTTTCATATCCCATGCCTCATTCATCATTATCATCACATCCTAAACAGGGAACAAGGGATGAGCCTCTTCACCTGTTCAATAGATGTGGGTGGAGTGTGAACTGGGCGACTAAACTATTGCCCGGTTCACACTCCACCCACATCTATTGAACAGGTGAAGAGGCTCATCCCTTGTTCCCTGTTTAGGATGTAGTTTCTGGCTTTCTCTTTTCCATTCTTTTTACCCTTACGTAGCCCCCTGCACATCAGTGGCGTTATCGCCTTGCTTGGGGTGATATGATTAAAAAAAAAAAGAAAAAAAATTTCAACAGTGACCCTTTGCACTACAATCTTAGCCTATCTAAGTCAAGGGTCAATAATTATCTATCCTCCTTATCCTCATAGTTGTTGTGTTGCTTCGTTTTGGTATAATTAGAAGATAACACAAACTTGAATTAATGATGTTTATTTTTGGTATAAAACTTTAGGTTTTTACATCAAGTTACAACCTTTAAATTTTGCGTGGATACAGGAGCAGACTAGCTAAATTCTCTTCACTGTGGGATGCTAGTAGTAAATGAGCCTATCCCTTCTGGACTCTAGTCGTCAACTGACTAGCGTCCTCCTCTTTTCAAATCTCCTACACAAAACTACTGTCCTTAACCCCTACTTCTCACTCCTACCCTTACACCTACTCCTACCAAAAGAAACGGTTTTTTATTTTGCCGCCCGATTTTGAATTCTTGGAGTCAGTGTGTCTATCTTTTTCTATTTTTAGAACACTCGCCATTTTATAAACCATAACATAGTCATCACTTCCTACCACCTCCTCTAGCATTCATATCACACACACGCACACTTCATTCATCATAAACATTTTAACAGTAATCTTCTATACTAAAATATTAGCCTCTTTGAGTCAAGGGTCAATAATTATATATTCTTCTTACCCTCAAACTTGAACATTTTTTGAGCTTTGTATGGAATAAATAAGAGTATAAAAAATATGATTGTCCTTTGCTGACATCAGCTGAATACAAGTCACAAAGAAAAAAGTCAAATATGACTTCAGTCAGTTAAGTGCCATACATGATACATGCTTGGGCGATCATGTCTTGAAAGAGACATAACTGACTGGGCAGAAGATTATCCCGCAGTAGGTTGCCATTGCTTTCTGCGGTAGACTGGTTGCCAGCCAAGGCTATAGAACCCAATCTGTCCTATTAATTAACTCATAACTGGAGGGAGAAGTGGTAGATTATATTACATTATTATGTTAATTATAATTAGTGGGGATCAGTTTATTACTTCATAATAACCGAAAACCGATCCCCCAATTTATGCCCAGTAGAAATTTTATGTTTTGAACTATTATATTCAGTCAGTCAGTTAAGTGCCATACGTGATACACACTTTTGGGCGATCATGTCTCGAAAGAGACATGACTGACTGGGTAGAAGATTATCCCGCAGTAGGTTGCCATTGCTTTCTGTGGTAGACTGGTTGCCGACCAAGGCTATAGAACCCAGTCTGTCCTGCTATTTAACCCATAATTGGAAGGAAGAGGCGGATTAATACCTTTCCCAAGGGTATTTGCGCGTAAGTGAATGCAATGGATTCAACTGGGATTTGAACTTGACTCCCCAGTTTCTCGTTACGAATGACTTACTTGAAGAAAAATGATCAAATGCATAACTATTTTAGTTTTGTTTTTTTCTTTTATAATCATTTCACTCCAAGTTGGTAGGACTGCCACTGGTGCACAGGGGGTTACAGTGAGAGAAAAATCAAGCTACATGGAATGTTGAAGAAAAGATAAGAAATAGATAGGAATCAAGGAGATAAAAGATTGCAATTGACGTTGCATTTAAACTTTTGGAAATTGTAGCTATCAAAGAAGCAAGCAAATGGAAGGAAGTTCCACAAACAGGAAAAGTGTGAATTGAGCTTCAGTTTTGTTTAACGGCATATTAACCTCTGTGGGTTATTAAATGCCAAAAAGATAGGGTTTTAAGGTATTTTCCTTTAAATATTCAGTTGTAGTGAAAAGGTTGATTTAGTCAGATTTTGATGAAAAATTTTATTTTTATTTTAGAACTTGAAGATGTCTTCTAGTTTGTATTCAAAAATATATTGCTGGTAATAATGTTTTACCTTCAAAAATGTATCATGGCAATAATTTTTTTCCTTCAAAAATGTGTTATGGCAATAATTTTTTTCCCTTCAATAATATATTGGTGGTAATATTTTTCCTTCAAAAATGTATATTTTTCTATAAAAGTCTATTTTTATGTATATATTTCTATAAGTCTTTTTATACTTTCATAGTGTTTTGACCCCAGTTTGGAAGGTATCTATTTGCCAATAGCAGGGACCCTAACAGGTGCTACCACTACGAAACAGGGTGGACCTGGGAACAACAGCAATTAAGAGATGGTTCCATACTTCTCACAACCTCCCAATCAGAGGTCTTGCTGCTGGATGCAGTTTACCGTCATGCCCAGGACCAGGAAAAGTGAGAAAAAAAACTGTTACAGTCGAAGAGGAGATTACATTTAACTATTTCCTAAGTAAAAGGGTAGGATATTAATGACAATCTAGTGGCATGCATAAATACAAAAACTGGCAACAACACAATCTTTTGTCTCATATGGCATTCGTTTATTTATCTAACAAATAAGTATCATTTTTAAATTAAATAATATTAATAATATATAATTAATAATATAATATTAATAATTAATAATATTACCCACATTTTACAATATTTAGCAGATATTATATTTTCAAGTAATAGAGAACAAAATAGTTTTCGAAGAAACTTCCAAAGTGACAAAGAAAAGGCAGTGTAATAATTTCTGAAGAGACCTCCAATTACAAATTAAATGTAATGTTATATTTTCCAAAGAGTTCACCAATTTAACTGACAATAAAGGGAATTTTTTTTTCTTTTAATCATATCACCCTGAGCAAGGCAAAAACGCCACTGATGTGCAGGGAGCTAAGTAAGAGTGAAAAGATTGGAAAAGAGAAAACCGGAAACAAGGGATGAGCCTCTTCACCTGTTCAATAGATGTGGGTGGAGTGTGAACTGGGCTATAGTTTAGTCTATCTACTCCAATTGAGAGAAAAAGAAAAAAAAAGGAAAGGGAGTGAAAAGATTGGAAAAGAGAAAGCCGGAAACCACATCCTAAACAGAGAACAAGGGGTGAGCCCCTTCACCTGTTCAATAGACATGGGTGGAGTGTGAACTGGGCGATAGTTTAGTCTATCTACTCCAATTGAGAGAAAAAGAAAAAAAAGGAAAGGGAGTGAAAAGATTGGAAAAGAGAAAGCCGGAAACCACATCTTAAACAGGGAACAAGGGATGAGCCTCTTCACCTGTTCAATAGACGTGGGTGGAGTGTGAACCAGGTGATAGTTTAGTCTATCTACTCCAATTGAGAGAAAAATAAAAAAAAAAGGAAAGGGAGTGAAAAGATTGGAAAAGAGAAAGCCGGAAACCACATCTTAAACAGGTAACAAGGGATGAGCCTCTTCACCTGTTCAATAGACGTGGGTGGAGTGTGAACTGGGTGATAGTTTAGTCTATCTACTCCAATATAATAGTTTCTGAAGAGACCACCAATGTAAGTGACATAGTAAAGGCAATGTAATTGTTTCCGAAGAGACTGTTAATACTACTGACAAAGGAAAGGTAAGGGCATAGTTTCCAAAAAGACGACTAATGTAACTGACAAAATATAGGCAATGAAATAGCTTTCAAAGAGACCGTGTATGTAACTGACAAAGTAAATGCAAAGTAATAGTTTCCAAAAAAACTACCAATTTAACTGAGAAAGTAAATTCAATGTGATGATTTTCAGAAGAGGCCACCAATATAACTGACAGTGTAAAGGCAATGTAATCGTTTCAGAGCGACCACAATTGCAAATAACAAATTAAAGGCAGTATAATAATTGATTTAAAATGGTGTCTCATTAAAAAAACTATGTCTCAAATTTTCTAAACTGGTTGGTTTTAGTAAGGGCATACAACTGTAAAACTCACTCCAATATTTCATGATGATTCAAATATGGAGCCATCCAAAAACCCTGTCCAACCCATGCAGGCATAGAAATGAATGTTAAACAATGATAATGAGAGTAAAGACATAAAAAATGATAACAATACATATATATATATATATAAAGTAAAATAAATTTTCAAAATTCAAAAATGTTGAATGAACATTTTGACATAAAATCCCTAAGAGAGATTTTACATCTCAGCAACGTCCATCTTTCAAAATGAAAATAAAAATAAGAAATTTTTGAATTTTGAAAATTTATTTTAATTTAAATTGGCTCTGTAATTTTAATTACATTGAGCTCTCCTCCTGCATCATTTTTTAATATTAAAATTTTTAATATTAATTAGGATCAGGTTCTTGGGATTTACCTTCCTACTTTTCCTTTTTGGATTAAAGTATTTTAATAAAATATATATATATATATATATATATATGGTCCTGGGCATGATGATAAACTACATCTGGCAGCAAGGCCTCTGGTCAGGAGGTTTAGAGGAGCATGGAACTACCTTTTAATTACTGTTATTCCCAGATCCACCCTGATCTGTTAGGATCCCACCTATGAGCAAATCATTATTCCCCCAAACTAGGGTCACTTAAAAGAAAAAGTGAGGCTGGATAAGAGTTCTTAGCTTGGGATAGCAATTTATCTAAGAGAAGGAAATCTCTAATATAAAAACCTCTACACCTACTCTGTGTAAAATAGGGTAGACTGAACTCTTTCCAGTCTCCTAAACTGGTTGGTGTCAGTAAGGGCATACAGCTGTAAAACTTGCTCCAATATTTCATGATGGTTCAGTTCTGAAGCCAGCAAGAAAACTCCGTCCAACCAATACTAGCATGGAAACGGATGTTAACTGAGAAGGATGATGATGATTTTATTATAAAAATGTACTGCTTGTAATTTTACGACAAAAGTGTATTTTTATTCTTTTTTAGTGTTGTAAAGGACGCATTCCAGAAGCTGAGTAAAGTATCAAGAGACAGGAAACTTTCATTAGAAACAAAGAAGAAACGACTGGATTGCTACGTGATGTCAGTTCTTCAATATGGTTGTGAATGCTGGACAATATCAACAAAGATGAAGGAAAGACTTGAAGCAACTGAAATGTGGTTCTACAGAAGGATGCTGCGAATATCATGTGAGCAATGATGAGGTTCTAGAAATGATGGAAACAAAAAGGAAATTAATACTGAGCATCAGGAAGAGACAACTAAAGTTCCTGGGACATGCAATGAGGAAGAAGGGCTTGGAGAACCTGATACTAACAGGCCAGATAGAAGGAAAATGAGACAGGGGAAAGCAGTGGATAACATATTTGAAGGGCCTGAGCAGGTGGATGACAGAATGGGGTTGTGTAGTGTTACAGGAGAGAGTATGCTAAGAGCCACCAGGGATAGGAAGATGTTGAAGGCCATGATCGCCTACGTCCTGAAAGGACAAGGCACATAGAATAAGAAGATTGATTGTTATTTTGCTTTTAAAATTTATTGTTGGTTGTTTTACTATAAAAATGTATTGCTGGTAATTTTATAATAAAAATTCACATATAATTTTGGGGCGGCGGTGTATATTATTTGCTCATAGCTGAGATGAAAATTGATTCTACCACCCTAAGCCAAGGTGAACATAGGGGAAAAAAGCAATTAAGAGGTTGTTCCATATTCCTCAATATCTCCAATCTACTGATCAGATGCCTTACTACTGGTTATAGTTTATTGGCATACCCAGGGTGGGATTTGAATTTGCTACAGGCATGCAATTAGGTGATAAACATAAATGCTTAAATGTTTTTTTTAAATGATAAAATGAGGGATAACAAAGAATATTTGCATCTCAGGAAATGACGATACTTTAACGAGAGAACACATCGATCAATATCTATCGTCAGTTATTATTTTACAAATGTTAAACAACTTAGTTTATTGTACATTGATACTGTATGTTTCTGAGAGAACAAATCCTGATCTATGCATACAATGGTCAGTTGTACTTTTAAAATAACTGTTAAAAATATAAGAAACTAGCAGTATAGCATGGCATTGCTCGGGTGTAATGCAAGCTTTAAAATTAATCCCTGGTCCTGGAGCTCAGTCTCTTTGGACGCTGGCACGAAAGACTAAAAAGCAATAGTTGTTTCCAGTTAAAGCAAAACCGTAGACTGAAAGAAAAATGAATAGATGTAAGTCAAATTTTGATTTCCTGTTATCGATATCAAATTTTCTGCACTATTGTAAGAACTGCAACCTTGAAACTTCTGAATATCGTTTCTTATGTCTTTGTCTACGAGTGTATCAAATTTGATTAAAATCAGATCACTCTTTCTATAACCTGATTTTTTCGATTATCAATTTTCGATATTTATTGGGGGTGCCTCGACACAAAACCTAGCTAAGAACACTTGCAGACGCTTATAGTACAACTGTGTAAATGTTCAAGAAAATCAGTTCAGCCATTTCGGAGTAACGGACATACACACACACAGACAAAGTTCCATTTATAAATAAGTTTAGATGATTCATCGCCACAAACTTTGTCCTTAAGATGCCTTTAACACAGAATAAAAGAATTCTGAAGAATCATTAATATTTGATCAGCAAAAAAAATTTTTAAAAAATGCATACAATATGGCGGCACATAATATAGAAGATATTGATAAGATTAGCTGAGAAAATGAAACTACAAAGAATTGAAAGAATGTCCTCATTTTCAGTCTAGTAAACATTAAGATAGCACCTTTCTAATCTAGTGAATAAAATAGTTTTTTTACATAAAAAGTCAAATGAAATAAAATATCCATTTTTGAGTTGTTGAAAACTGAGAAAATAAAGACATTATTGATTACAATGAAGTGTAATCTTTGAGAATCATTTCTAGAAACATTTACCTTCTTAAACTGTTAATATTTAAATCTTTTATCGTTTCTGTGTTTAAAGGAACTTCTCTGATTCTCTATCTTTACAAGAGTCAGATTAGACCCAAAATGGAGTATTACTGCCATATACGGACTGGGGTTGCTCAATCCTCACTTACCAGTCTTGATAAAGTCCTTCTGACCTCCTTTGTCTTTACAAGAATCAGATTAGATTTAAAATGATGTATTGCTGCAATATCTGTGCTGAAGCTGCACAATCCTCATTTTCAAGCTTTGACAGTTCCAAAGCATCTACACGGTCTTGTGGGTGATGAATTATTTCCCTCGCTACAATCCCCTCTCTACCATATAAAACATTGCAAGCTTCCCACTACTCTATCACAGTTTTCATGGCAGATCTTTGGGCAAACTACATTCCTTGATTCTACGAATCCAAGGTCCTGGGTATGATGGTAAATTGAATCTGGAAGCAAGGCCTTTGATTGGGGAGGTTGTGAGGAGCATAGATCCATTTCTTAATTGTTGTTGTTCCCAGATCCACCTTGACCCGGTGTGGTGGCACCTGTTAGAGTCCCAGGTATGGGCAAATAGTTTATCCCCAAAATGGGGTCAAAACAACACGAAAGTATAAAAATACTTTTATAGAAAAATTTAATTCTTTGAAGGAAAAAAAAATATTGCTATAACACATTTTTGAAGGAAAAAAAATTATCAGCAATATATTTTTGAATACAAAACTAGAAGACATCTTCAGTTTTCTAAAATAAAAACAATAAAAACAATTTTTCATCACAATTAGACTAAATCAACCATCTCACTATAACCAAACATTAAAAAAAACCTTAAAAATCCACCTTTTTGGCATTAAATAACCCACAGAGGTGTTGATATGCCATTAAACAAAACTCAAACTCTACCTTCACAACTAAAACCTGCCAGGCCATATACACAGGGTCAACTCACCCTAATCCCCTTCATATTCCATGAGTAAGGAAGAAGTTTCACTCAGACAGCTTCTTCCTCAGTACTGTTACTTTGTGGAACATACTCCTGAGAGAATGATTACATATGCACCACTTGAGCCATCTCTGTATGCCTTTAGAAGAACCTCATTTATTAAGCCCCCACTTTGAATGGCTCTTTGGCCTTGTATTGGGTGAATAATAGTTAAAAAAAATGATTAATAAAAAACAAAAACAATTGATATGTCCCGGAAAGGGATATATATATATCAATACGAGGTAGTTAAGTGGTTTAGGCAAAGGAAACTGGGTAGGTCAATCTAGTACGTAGATGTAATCGTCATATGCAGTATTCTGAGATGAAGGAGTAGACAGTAGACTAATAGACCTCAGGATCTCTAGTGGAAGATCTCTCTCTCTCTCAATCTCTCTAGTGGAAGACTGGTAGATCGCACTCTTGACGTCCTCGCCTTCATCTTTATTTATAGCTGATACCAGCCAATCACATTCTAGTGAGGGGGAACCAAGATGCGTATGTATTCATTACCTATGCATTACAACAATTGGGTTTAAATATATTTTGAATGCAATTGTATGTGTTCAAATATAGATATAATGTATTGTTGGTCATTTTGCTCTAAAATCGTATTGTTGGTATTTGTACTATAAAAATGTAATACTTTCATAGGCTAAAGAACCTGATCTATCTTGTTATTCGACCCATTATTAAAGGGAGAAGCAACAGACTAATATCTTTCCCAAGAGTCAGTCAGTTAAGTGCCATACGTGATACACACTTTGGGCGATCATGTCTCAAAAGAGACATGACTGACTGGGCAGAAGATTATCCTGCAGTAGGTTGCCATTGCTTTCTGCGGTAGACTGGTTGCCAGCCAAGGCTATAAAACCCAATATGTCCTGTTATTTGACTCATAGCTAGAGGGGGGAAGAGATGTATTATTATATTATGTAGTAATTAGTGGTGGGGGGCAGTTTATTACTTCATAACAATAGAAAACCGATCCCCCACTTTATGACCAGTAGAAGCCTTAATCATGATTCCAACTATTACATTCAGTCAGTCAGTTATGTGCCATACATGATACACGATTTGGGCGATCTGTCTCAAAAGAGACATGACTGACTGGGCAGAAGATTATTCCGCAGTAGGTTGACATTGCTTTTTGCAGTAGACTGGTTGCTAGCCAAGGCTATAGAACCCAGTCTGTCTTACTATTTAATCCATAACTGGAGGGAAGAGATGGATTAATACCTTTCCTAAGAGTATTTGCATGTAAGTGAATGCAACAAATTCAATTGGAATTCACACTCAACTCACTGATTTCTTATTCTGAGTTTTTTATCCACTGCGCCACAAAACTCATCTGCAGTCATTATGTATGTTATAAAGTGTTAGTGTTCTGGTTACGAGAAGTGGGTACAAATTTTGTTTTGTCAAAGAACTAACTTTTGCAGATATAGTGACCGGATGAGAGAAATCCAGCAAGCAACACTCGTAAAATGTCTGAAAATGATATGATGGATTGGCCCAAGATTTGTAAGTGAAATTGGGTAGGCAAAATAGTTTAGAAAGTTGAGGGTTGAAGCATGTAAGTCTTGTTCAAACTATTGATCATGCTATAGAATGTGCTCTCTTCCAGAGACTATAACTATGGTCTGCCCCACATTATGGCATCTGAGTATCACCCCCCACCCCTTGCTAAGAGAGTTATCCAGTTCTTGTTGCTGATACCTGCTCAGGTACATTTGTATTTATTCAAAACCCACATGTGGTTTATACTGCAACTATGCTGAGCAGAGCTTAGTTACAATTACTGGGCGATCACACATCATTTGGCATGATCAAGGCCAGTACCCTCAGACTCTTGGTCATGGTGACTTCTGATTTCATAATAGCACCACCATTAATAAATAATTCTATCTACCCAATTGCATTCATAAGGCTTGGATCAGACTGTAATTTGGTTTTCAGGCACTTTCGAAAGAGGAACTGGGATTGCTGTCCCTGGCTGATAAGACCAAGAAATCACTTTCCTGATGAACTGACCATAGAGAAATTTGAACTCGGATATCATGCTTTGAAAATAAATGTTCTAACCACTCGATCATGTGCTCAACACAGCTGAAGTATTGGCCCTTCGTATCAAATAAGAATGAATGCACAATTCAAACATTTATATATTTGTTTAAAGGCATAGTCCACCAGCAGACGGACGTTAAATCAAGCTCTCCTGTCATTCTGAAGAAGAGATTCTGATCTCGAAATATTATCATGAATAATGAGTAGGTAATAGCGAACACCTTCTTTATCTTCCTTTATTATACTAAACACATTGTGATAGCCTTCAAATACCTACTGAGCTTGAAATATTAATGAATAATAAATAGGTAATACCCAACACGTTCTTTACCTTCCTTTATTATACTAAACGCATTGTGATAGCCTTCAAATGCCTACTGATCTTGAAATATTAATGAATAATGAATAGGTAATGCCCAACACCTTCTTTATCTTCCTTTATTATACTAAACGCATTGTGATAGCCTTCAAATGCCTACTGATCTTGAAATATTAATGAATAATAAATAGGTAATGCCCAACACCTTCTTTACCTTCCTTTATTATACTAAACGCATTGTGATAGCCTTCAAATGCCTACTGATCTAGAAATATTAATGAATAATAAATAGGTAATACCCAACACGTTCTTTACCTTCCTTTATTATACTAAACGCATTGTGATAGCCTTCAAATGCCTACTGATCTTGAAATATTAATGAATAATGAATAGGTAATGCCCAACACCTTCTTTATCTTCCTTTATTATACTAAACGCATTGTGATAGCCTTCAAATGCCTACTGATCTTGAAATATTAATGAATAATAAATAGGTAATACCCAACACGTTCATTACCTTCCTTTATTATACTAAACGCATTGTGATAGCCTTCAAATGCCTACTGATCTTGAAATATTAATGAATAATGAATAGGTAATGCCCAACACCTTCTTTATCTTCCTTTATTATACTAAACGCATTGTGATAGCCTTCAAATGCCTACTGATCTTGAAATATTAATGAATAATGAATAGGTAATGCCCAACACCTTCTTTATCTTCCTTTATTATACTAAACGCATTGTGATAGCCTTCAAATGCCTACTGATCTCGAAATATTAATGAATAATAAATAGGTAATACCCAACACGTTCATTACCTTCCTTTATTATACTAAACACATTGTGATAGCCTTCAAATGCCTACTGATCTTGAAATATTAATGAATAATGAATAGGTAATGCCCAACACCTTCTTTATCTTCCTTTATTATACTAAACGCATTGTGATAGCCTTCAAATGCCTACTGATCTTGAAATATTAATGAATAATAAATAGGTAATGCCCAACACCTTCTTTATCTTCCTTTATTATACTAAACGCATTGTGATAGCCTTCAAATGCCTACTGATCTCGAAATATTAATGAATAATAAATAGGTAATACCCAACACGTTCTTTACCTTCCTTTATTATACTAAACGCATTGTGATAGCCTTCAAATGCCTACTGATCTTGAAATATTAATGAATAATAAATAGGTAATGCCCAACACCTTCTTTATCTTCCTTTATTATACTAAACGCATTGTGATAGCCTTCAAATGCCTACTGATCTCGAAATATTAATGAATAATAAATAGGTAATACCCAACACGTTCTTTAGCTTCCTTTATTATACTAAACACATTGTGATAGCCTTCAAATGCCTACTGATCTTGAAATATTAATGAATAATGAATAGGTAATGCCCAACACCTTCTTTATCTTCCTTTATTATACTAAACGCATTGTGATAGCCTTCAAATGCCTACTGATCTCGAAATATTAATGAATAATGAATAGGTAATACCCAACACCTTCTTTATCTTCCTTTATTATACTAAACGCATTGTGATAGCCTTCAAATGCCTACTGATCTCGAAATATTAATGAATAATGAATAGGTAATGCCCAACACCTTCTTTACCTTCCTTTATTATACTAAACGCATTGTGATAGCCTTCAAATGCCTACTGATCTCGAAATATTAATGAATAATAAATAGGTAATACCCAACACCTTCTTTACCTTCCTTTATTATACTACACGCATTGTGATAGCCTTCAAATGCCTACTGATCTTGAAATATTAATGAATAATAAATAGGTAATACCCAACACCTTCTTTACCTTCCTTTATTATACTAAACGCATTGTGATAGCCTTCAAATGCCTACTGATCTCGAAATATTAATGAATAATAAATAGGTAATACCCAACACCTTCTTTACCTTCCTTTATTATACTAAACGCATTGTGATAGCCTTCAAATGCCTACTGATCTCGAAATATTAATGAATAATAAATAGGTAATACCCAACACCTTCTTTACCTTCCTTTATTATACTACACGCATTGTGATAGCCTTCAAATACCTACTGATCTTGAAATATTAATGAATAATAAATAGGTAATGCCCAACACCTTTTTATCTTCCTTTATTATACTAAACGCATTGTGATAGCCTTCAAATACCTACTGATCTTGAAATATTAATGAATAATAAATAGGTAATACCCAACACGTTCTTTACCTTCCTTTATTATACTAAACGCATTGTGATAGCCTTCAAATGCCTACTGATCTTGAAATATTAATGAATAATGAATAGGTAATGCCCAACACCTTCTTTATCTTCCTTTATTATACTAAACGCATTGTGATAGCCTTCAAATGCCTACTGATCTTGAAATATTAATGAATAATAAATAGGTAATGCCCAACACCTTCTTTACCTTCCTTTATTATACTAAACGCATTGTGATAGCCTTCAAATGCCTACTGATCTTGAAATATTAATGAATAATAAATAGGTAATGCCCAACACCTTCTTTACCTTCCTTTATTATACTACACGCATTGTGATAGCCTTCAAATGCCTACTGATCTTGAAATATTAATGAATAATAAATAGGTAATACCCAACACCTTCTTTACCTTCCTTTATTATACTAAACGCATTGTGATAGCCTTCCAATACCTACTGATCTTGAAATATTAATGAATAATAAATAGGTAATGCCCAACACCTTCTTTACCTTCCTTTATTATACTAAACGCATTGTGATAGCCTTCAAATACCTACTGATCTTGAAATATTAATGAATAATAAATAGGTAATGCCCAACACCTTCTTTACCTTCCTTTATTATACTAAACGCATTGTGATAGCCTTCAAATACCTACTGATCTTGAAATATTAATGAATAATAAATAGGTAATACCCAACACCTTCTTTACCTTCCTTTATTATACTAAATGCATTGTGATAGCCTTCAAATACCTACTGATCTTGAAATATTAATGAATAATAAATAGGTAATGCCCAACACCTTCTTTATCTTCCTTTATTATACTAAACGCATTGTGACAGCCTTCAAATGCCTACTGATCTTGAAATATTAATGAATAATAAATAGGTAATGCCCAACACCTTCTTTACCTTCCTTTATTATACTAAACGCATTGTGACAGCCTTCAAATGCCTACTGATCTTGAAATATTAATGAATAATGAATAGGTAATACCCAACACCTTCTTTACCTTCCTTTATTATACTAAACGCATTGTGATAGCCTTCAAATGCCTACTGATCTTGAAATATTAATGAATAATAAATAGGTAATGCCCAACACCTTCTTTACCTTCCTTTATTATACTAAACGCATTGTGATAGCCTTCAAATACCTACTGATCTTGAAATATTAATGAATAATAAATAGGTAATGCCCAACACCTTCTTTACCTTCCTTTATTATACTAAACGCATTGTGATAGCCTTCAAATGCCTACTGATCTTGAAATATTAATGAATAATAAACAGGTAATACCCAACACCTTCTTTATCTTCCTTTATTATACTAAATGCATTGTGATAGCCTTCAAATACCTACCCATACAATTTATATATTAATTTATTATTGATAAACAAAAAGGCATAAACATGGCCAATGGATTAAGAAACATGATGGAATACCTGACAGCCATATTGGATTTCTTTTCTATTTTTTCAGATTCTCCTTTCTAGAGAGTACTGTTCAAGGGGATATAACTCAGCACCTAAATAGAAGTCAAATTAACTCCCTTATTGACCTACCAGTTAATTTAGTTTTGTGGGTGTTAAAGAAACACAAATGTGCCTGAGCAGGCATCTGCAATGGGGATTAGCTTACACCCCCCCCCTGTTAGCAGATAAGCATAGTTAGAAGTGAGTGACACTCAATATATATATTATTATTACCCCCTCAGGAAAGGCAGTCAGTGGTTCACACAATAGATATATCTCATGTATTAATAAGAAAATGATTGATTGTTGATGTGACAGTATTCTGCAATCAACATAATAGAAGTGTTTTTATTGTCACTGCCTTAAGTTGTTGGCACTAAGAATTGTTTCCCACCTCTTTGTGACAAGTCCTTATATTTTAATCCCAACTGTTTTGTTAGGCGTTCTCTTCACCCCCACTGGTCCTGGGTATGACGGTAAACTGCATCCGGCAGCAAGGCCTCTGATTGGGAGGTTGTGAGGAGCATGGAACCACCTCTTAGTTGCTGTTGTTCCCAGGTCCACCCTGACCCAGGGTGGTAGCACCTGTTAGGATCCCAGCTATGGGCAAATAGTTAACCCCCAAACACTATGAAACTATAAAAATAGACTTTTATAGAAAAATATACATTTTTGAATGAAAGTTATTACTAGCAATGCAGTTCTGAAGAAAAAATTATTACCATAACACATTTTTGAAGGAAAAAAAATTATTACCAGCAATAAATTTTTGAATACAAAACTAGAAGACATTTTCAGTTTCCAAAATAAAAACTTTCATCAAAATCTGGCTAAATTAACCTTCTTACTGTAATTGAACATTAAAAAAATACCTTAAAAACCTACTTTTTGACATTAAATAACCCACAGAGGTTGATATGCCGTTAAACAAAAAAATTCACTTTTCACCCCCACCAGAGTGAGATGGAGGAGCAAATTCAATTGCTGATCATGTAGCAGGTTGCAGTGGTTTACATGGTACCAGAAACAGGGTGGACCAGACAATAGAAGGAAACCTGAATTTTTAGTTCCCATCCAATCAGTTAAAACCAAAACTTTTACAGTCGGCAACAAATTCAATAGATTTTACAGACAGAAAAAAAATCTTTAAAATCCCCAGTTCTTTGTTCATATTATAGATTTCATATCCTGTTGAATGCTTATAATCTTTAATGTTCATTGACATTCAAAGAATTTATTGATTGCAATTTTCAGCTTTCTACATTCAAAGTTCTTTTTTTAAGTTGACTTGTCTTACAAAATAGGTTTTCAATTTATTCTAGAATGGCAATTTTCTTGAAAAAAAAAATGATTTCCAGGAGTTCGGAATTTTGCATTTATATTAATCATATCACGATAAGCCAGGCAATAAAAGCCACTATGACACAAGGGGTGGTTGATTTTGTTTAGCATCATTGTAATATGGCAACAATTCTAAAAAGCATATGAAGCTTTATCAGACTAATTCAGCTTTAGCACTGAAAATGTTTATTTTACTGTGGGGGATGGTTACAAGCAAGAGGGAAGAGAGGATGAGCTTATATTATTACCATAGTCATGTAAACCTCTAGGGGTTATTTAATGCTGAAGTTTAAATATTTTTTATGCAATTTTATGCTTTCAACTAAAGATATTTTGCAAGTAATTTGATGACAAAATGTATTGTAGATAATTTTACTATAAAAATTTATATTGTCTTTTTTTTAGTGCTGCACTGTCATTTTCCCATAAAAATATATTATCATTTTATTAAAAAAATTTGTTCTTGATTTTTGCTTACGGTTTCACTATTTACCCATAGCTGGGACCCTAACAGGCACTACCGGCCGGGATCATGGAGGACTTGAGAACAACAGCAGTTAAATTATGGTTTCTCTCTCCTCAAAACCCATAATCTGCCAATTAAATGCCTTGCTGCCAGATGTAGTTTGTCATCATACCCAGAAAATAGATGATGAAAGGGGTTATTGAGTGTAAAAGAATATAAGGAAACAAAAACATAATTAAGGAGAGAGAATAATAAAAGAACATGAATTAGAAAACTGAGAATGATTGATATTGCATTTAAATTTTTGAAGATGAAAGTTGATTGGAAAGCAAGAAGCCAGAAAAGAGTTCCACAAGCGAGAGAAGAAACTGTTAACATAGGACTTGTAATAATATGAAAAGAAGAAAACATGATTAAGGAGAGAGAATAATAAAAGAGCAGGAATTAAAAAGACAAAGGATAACAGTTGATATGTGAAGATCAATGTTGACTGGAAAGCAAGAAGCCGGAAGAGAGTTCCACAAGTGAGAGAAGAAACTGTTAGCATAGGACTTATAATAATATGAGAAGAAGAAAACATAATTAAGGAGAGAGGGCAATGAAAGGACTGGAATTAAGAAGACGAAGGATAACAGTTGATATTTGAAGATCAATGTTGACTGGAAAGCAAGAAGCTGGAAGAGAGTTCCACAAGTGAGAGAAGAAACTGTTAGCATAGGACTTATAATAATATGAGAAGAAGAAAACATAATTAAGGAGAGAGGGCAATGAAAGGACTGGAATTAAGAAGACGAAGGATAACAGTTGATATTTGAAGATCAATGTTGACTGGAAAGCAAGAAGCTGGAAGAGAGTTCCACAAGTGAGAGAAGAAACTGTTAGCATAGGACTTATAATGAAATGAGAAGAAGAAAGCATAATTAAGGGGGAGAGAACAATAAAAGAACAGGAATTAGAAAGATGAGATAATGATTGACACTGCATTTAAATTTTTAAAGATGAAAGTTGACTGGAAAGCGAGAAGCCAAAAAAGAATTCCACAAGCATGAAGTGAGAGAGGTGAAATGGTTAGCATTAAACTTAATTTCATTTAGCCATTTCAACTGTAAAATGATGAGACCTAGATGCCAATCTAGTACTGCACTTCATAAAGGCCAAAATCCCACCACCAACAAATCATACCTGTTGTTTTTCATATTTTACTCAAGAATTTAGTAAGTATACAAAAGGATTTAACATCCAGATTTGGGAATTAATTTCACCGAGGTGGTGACATGACAGAAAGACAGTATAGAACATTCAAGACAGAAATATGACGAAGATGTTAATGAGCATAACAAATTGACATCTGAGTTAATGTCTATGAAATGTTCAGTTAGCATTGACACTCTTACTCAAGGCATGAATCCACTCTTCCCTTAGATCTATGGGTGAAATAGAAGGGCAAACTTTACTCTCAAAACTTGTTAGGCAGTCCTAGACACATACACATGCAAATATATATGTGGGATAATGATATTTGTGTATACTTCTGAAATGAGGTAGTATCTTTATTCTTTTTTTTTTTTAATAATCATATAGTCCCCAAGCAAGGTATTTTACTGCCACTGTTGTGCAGGGGGTTACATAAGAGGAAAGTTATGAGAAATAGTGACAGGTTATAGGGGCTGTCAGGAAGTGGGTAAGAGAAGGATGACTGAGACCATGAAGTGGGGTTCAATTTATATATTAATTGTAATGTAGAATTGATCCCCCACTTTAAAACCACATCATAATAGTATAGAAACTTTTTTCTTTTATAATCATATAGCCCCAAGCAAGGTATTTTACTGCCACTGTTGTGCAGGGGGTTACATAAGAGGAAAGTTATGAGAAATAGTGACAGGTTATAGGGGGTGTCAGAAAGTGGGTAAGAGAAGGATGACTGTGACCATGAAGTGGGGGATCAATTTATATATTAATTGTAATGTAGAATTGATCCCCCACTTTATATCAACATTATAATAGTACAGAAACTTTTTTCTTTTATAATCATATAGCCCCAAGCAAGGTATTTTACTGCCACTGTTGTCCAGGGAGTTATATAGGAGGAAAGTTATGAGAAAGAGTGACAGGTTATAGGGGGTGTCAGGAAGTGGGTAAGAGAAGGATGAGAATACTGATGAGAGTGGAGTGGGCGGAGAAAGGAGCATGAGAGAGAGGATGCAGGTTAGTGAGATAGGAGGTGACTGTTGACTTTATATTTAAATTCTTGGAGATTGTAGCTGTCGGGGAATCAAGTAAACAAAAGGGAATTCCACAGGTGGGAAGTGCAAGAAAAGAAGCTGCTGGAGTAGAAGTTGCGTTTACAATTTATTGGTTTCACAGTAAAAGGGTCGGACCTAGTTGATAGTCTTGTGGCTCTAGTAAATCTAAACTTATTTATAAATGGAACTTTGTCTGTGTGTGTCAGTTACCTATAGACTCTGAAATGGCTGAACTGATTTTCTTGAAAATTTACAGCTGTACTATAAGTGTCTGCGAGTGTTCTTAGCTAGGTTTTGTGTCGAGGAACCCCCGATAAATAACGAAAATCGATAATCGAAAAAATCGGGTTATAGAAGGAGTGGTCCGATTTTAATCAAATTTGATACACTCATAGACAAAGACATAAGAAACGATATTCAGAAGTTTCAAGGTTGCAGTTCTTACAATAGTGCAGAAATTGCTAATATATATATATATATATATATATATATATAAAAGGCAAGATGTTTGTGTGTGTGCCTGTTTATCTGCTTGTATGTCTGTATTTTTCTTGCAGCCCTTTTATTTTAGTTTTTGCTTCTGGTTTGGCTCTAAATAGGTATAATTGTAGTTCTTAGTCTCAGCCATGATATCATTTACTCAGAGGACTTATTTAGCCTTCAAAATTCAGTTTACAATGAAAAAAAAACTTATTTGATATCGATACCAGGAAATCAAAATTTGACTTACATCCATTCATTGTTCTTTCAGTCTACGGTTTCGCTTTAACTGGAAACAACTATTGCTTTTTACCCTTTCATGCCAACGTCCAAAGAGTCTGAGCATGAGGACCATGGATAAGTTTTAAATTTTTCATTACACCCGAGTTACGTCGGGCTATACTGCTAGTGCACACACACACACATATATATATATATATATATATATATATATATATATATATATATATATAATAATAATAATAACTACATAGACTCTGTAAGTATGCCGGCCGTAAATTTATACTAAAATAAACCTCCGAAAAAACCATTAACAAACAGAACCTAAATCCGTTACAATCCGGTGTACTAAGACGTCGGATAAATGGGGAGAAAAAAAAGAAACCCGCGGAACAAGAACAAAACATTTAATACTCCGCAGTAAAGAAAAAAACCCAAACGGAACCAAACACAAGAAAAAGTGCTCAATACAAAGTACTAAAGAAAAGATACAATAGTAAAGCAAAAACACATGTGAGCATATATATATATATATATATATATATATATATATATATATATAGATAGATATGCTCACACATTTACAGACATAGTATAGATTTCTGTTTGTTTGTGTGCGCATTCAACAAGATTTTGTGCTCAATACTAAAAATTCTTCCCTCCATTTATCTTTCTTTTTTTATAATTTCTGTTATCTCTCCACATCCAAATTCCAACATGGCATTATTTTTTCTCTCCTTGCAATCATCCTCATCATTATTACCGATTATTCGTTTCTATCATCACAGTCATCATCCAAACATTTCTCCCTAATTATTATAATTATCAACCTAATAAAACCCCCTTTTTTTTTTGTTTCCTCTCATTAAAACTGATCACAAAGTGAAAGGAGACAGTAACCATTTTTCAGCAGAAATTTTGATTAAAGCAATTAGCTTAAGCAATTTTTTTTTTGCAGTTCTGATTAATTATCTGGATTTGTACTGTTTTCTTTTCATATTTCTGTCTTGGGTTTAATTTTATTAATTTCATAAGAGCAGAGGCTTTGCTGTTTATCATGCTCAGGAAATGAAGATAACCCAATGCAGAATAAAAAAAGAAAGTCGCTTATGTATATCAGTTTTCTTTTTCTGGTCCAAAAATTAAAGTAAGTAAATATAAATATGATGATAATGGTTGGCTCAAGTCAATTTTTCTACTGAGTTTGAACAACCAAAGAAAAGGTTGTACTTACCCCATTGGTGGAAGACTGTTAAAACATGTCTGAACACAATGTGTTCAGAAGTAGAAAGAAAGTTCAATCGTTAGTCGACCAGAGAAAAGAGACATTCCCAGTATATGGACATTCTTCATATACGTCTGCTACATTTTGGAGGAAGAGGGACGAAGATGAAAGAAATGTTTTCTTTTCATAGGACTTAAACAGCGCCATCTTCAGGCATTTAGTGAAACCAAAAAGTAAGTACAACAACAGAACAATTATTACAAAATTGCGTAGATGACCAAAACCCTTTTATTACTAGCATCCTGGGGAAATCAGTCAGTTAAATGCCATACGTGATACATCCTTGGGCGATCATGTCTCAAAAGAGACATGACTGACTGGGCAGAAGATTATCCTGGAGTAGGTTGCCATGACATAGGCATGAGATTTATGATTGCACGTTTGTGTTTGGTAGGCATGTACATATTCACATAAAGAAGAAGCGAAAAATAATAATAAAAAAAAACTACTCCAGACTGTTGATTCTTTTTTATAGTAACCCTAAGTGGGGGAAAAATTCAGAAAGTCTCTTATGTATATCAGTTTTCTTTTTCTGGTTCAAAAATTAAAGATAAACATGGTTATAATGGTTGGCTCAAGTCAATTTTTCTACTGAGTTGGAACAACCAAAGAAAAGGTTGTACTTACCCCATTGGTGGAAGTTTGAGTTTTGCTTAACGGCATATCAACCTCTGTGAGTTATTTAATGCCAGAAGGTGGGATTTTAAGGTTTTAGTTTTAATGTTCGGTTATAGTGAGAAAGTTGGTTTAGTCAGATTTTAATGAAAATCTTTTGTTTTTATTCTTTTCTATTTTGGAAAACTGAAAATGTCTTCTAGTTTTGTTTTCAAAAATGTTTTGCTGAGAATAATTTTTTTTTCCTTCAAAAATGTGCTATGGTAATAATTTTTTCTTCAAAAATGTATTGTTGGTAATATTTTTTCTTCAAAGATGTATATTTTTCTATAAAAGTCTATTTTTATAGTTTCATAGCATTCTGATCCCAGTTTGTGGGTTAACTATTTACTCACAGCTGGGACCCTAACAGGTGCTACCACTCTGGGTCAGGGTGGCCCTGGGAATAACAGCAATTAAGAGGTGGTTCCATACTCCTCACAACCTTCCAATCAGAAGCCTTGCTGCCGGATGCAGTTTATCATCATACCCAGGACCACCCAGGAAATGGAGATAACAAATACAAAATTAAAAACAAAGATAAACATAGTTTCCATTCTTTTCTGAAGTCTGATTCTTGTACTTAGATAAATATAATATTGATAATATTAACGTTAATATAACATTGTTCCTTCAAAGCACTCATTTTTTTCTGATACATCCTCAAATGTCACCAGAGTAAAGGAAGAGAAATTTTGTTTGAATGCTTGATTTTTCCAGCAGTCAAAAGAAAAAAAAAACAAACCCAGTGAAACTCATTTACTTTATGTCTACAGCTTCACTCCTAATATCTTCACACTCTTCTTCTTCATGTGCCGTGTCCCTTCAGGACGTAGGCAATCATGGACTTCCACTTGGCTCTGTCTCTTGTTGCTCTCAATAATTTTTCTCTTGGTATCTCTTCTAAGCCCTGCTCCACAACCATTTACTTAGACCTAACAAGTACATCTGATGCTGCTTTTTTCTTCGCTGTCTCTTCTTCCATTTATCCAGCCTGTGAGTATCAAGTTCTCCAGGCCTTCCTTCCTCATTACGTGTCCCAGGAACCTCATTTGTCTTTTCCTGATATTTAGTATCAGTTTTCTTCTTGTTAGCATCAATTCTAATGCCTCATCGTTGCACATGTGCTCTGTCCATGGTATCCTCAGCATCCTTCTGTAAAACCAGATTTCTGCTGCCTCAAGCCTCTCCTTCATCTTTGATGAGATCGACCAGCATTCACTTCCATACAGAAGGACAGATATCACACAGCAATCCAGCACTCTTTTCTTTGTTTCTAATGAGATTTTCCTGTCTTTCAGTAATTTGGTTAGCTTCTGAAATGTGTCTTTGGCCATCAGGCCAATGCGTCTTTGAATCTCCGTGTTGCATTTTCCATCTTCTGTCAAAACACTTTCCAGGTATTTGAATGTTTTTACTTGAGTTGTGCTATTTACATACAAACTACTGTCATCTTTGTAAAGCTTCAAGTTCTACACTCAGGATTGTTTTATGGGACAATCTCCTAGTGGATTAAAGATTATGGGTCATGAATTAATTGATTAGTAATTGTGGGTCTAACCACTGAACAGGCAGGATGTATGTTGTGGTATGGTGGATATTAGTTTTGATTCCACTTGTATTCTTTGCGTTCACAGACATGCAAATACTCTTGGGAAAAGAAAGAATCCATTGCTTCTCCACCTGGTTATGGGTTAAATAGAAGGACAGATTTGGTTCTATAGACTTGGTTGGCAACAAGTCTACCATAAAAAGTACCTATTGTGAGAAAATCTTCTGCCCAGTCAGTCATGTCTCTTTTGAGACATAATCGCCTAAGCATGTATCATGTATGACACTTAACTGTACTTGGAAATAGGGTGATCAATAACTGAGCAGTGCTAAAAATTAAGAACTAGACAAGATATCCCTAGACATGGCCAGTGGAATGTGAACAATCTACCCCAGTAGATTGAATAAAGTGTCCATTTCAAAATTCAGATAGTTACCTGGATCAAACATTGTGACAATAACAACAAAGATGGGGATATTAGTCTGCATATGAATAATGATAAATCCTTCACACAGTAATTCAGACGAGGATCATTTTGTTGTTAAAAATTGAAATGTAATTTTTGAGCAATTAACAGATTCTTTAATCTGCCATTATTTCATATTACTGTTAACATTATATTTATCAGGTCGGCTCAGATACATGTAAACACTAAATATATTTACTAAATATAGTAAGTTGAAATGGTTGAAAACAAAATATTTTCTATGATGGCCAACTGAATGCAAAAATTTAAAAAAATGCTGTCACATGTGTTCAGCCTTTAAATGAACTTCTTCAGACTAAATAATATTTTTACTGAAGGAATCATATATATATATGTGTGTGTATTTAGGCAGCAAACTTTCTTTTAGACATGTCAGATTAAATAAACTGCAGACATTGTGTCTGCTTATTTTTAATAAAATCCATTCATACTCAAGGATTATCTTTTGCGTATTATAATTGAAAGATATTAGAAATGAGCTGTAACGTCAACAGATGTTATTATCATTCATTTCACAAGGTACCCAAGTACTTTCAATCTCTTTCCAAGATCATCTTTAGGGGCAAGAGTTATGGTAACAAAAAATAACCACAAAGCTGTGTTGCTAAAAATTACTGTAAATTTTTTCTGCTTTAAATATAAAAGTTTGTTACCATAACTCACACCCCTGAAAATGATCTTGAAAGTACTTGGGTACATTGACAAATGAATGATAATAACATCTGTCAACATTGCAGCTCATTTTTGACATCTTTCAATTATAATATGTGAAAGATTATCCATAAGTATGAACAGATTTTATTAAAAATAAGCAGACACAATGTTTGCAATTTATTTGATCTAACATACATATATATACACTAATGGGAAAAAAAAAGAAAATACAGCAAACACTATTTATCTATACTTCTGAGATGAGGTAGTATTTACATTATTTACACTGTTCCAATGGTTGTCCTCTTCTTTATTGCCATATTCACAACATTTTGACCGATATATGCTCCAGCCTTCTTCAGGGGCTTGGAATTTCAAACAAGACCCTTTATTTCCATCACTGGGGTATATTGTTCTTATTCCATGTGCCATGACACTTCTGCATATCATGAAGCTGTCTCCTTTTAACTCAACTCTTTAAGTTGTTTGTAGCCAGGTATTGAACTCACAACTCTTTGGGTCAAGTCACTAGATCTAACCAATGCTTTGATTCACTGGGCCATGTGTTCTTGGGAACAGTGATCAAAATAAAGGGTTTGGTTCAAAATTCCAAGAATCTGAAGAAGACCAGAGCATACAATGGCCAAAACATCACAAGTTTGGCAATAAAGATGAGGATAACAGTCCAAACAATGTAAATAGTGTAAATAGTTACAATGCCTCATCTCAGAAATATAGACAGATGTTGAAGGAGTGAATACGACAACAAAGATGAGGATAACAGTCCAAACAATGTAAATAGTGTAAATAGTTACAATACCTCATCTTAGAAATATAGACAGATGTTGAAGGAGTGAATATGACAACAAAGATGAGGATAACAGTCCAAACAATGTAAATAGTGTAAATAGTTACAATGCCTCATCTCAGAAATATAGACAGATGTTGAAGGAGGGAATATGACAATAAGGATGAGGACAACAGTCCGAACAATGTAAATAGTGTAAATAGTTACAATACCTCATCTCAGAAATATAGACAGATGTTGAAGGGGTGAATATGACAACAAAGATGAGGATAACAGTCCAAACAATGTAAATAGTGTAAATAGTTACAATGCCTCATCTCAGAAATATAGACAGATGTTGAAGGAGGGAATATGACAATAAGGATGAGGACAACAGTCCGAACAATGTAAATAGTGTAAATAGTTACAATACCTCATCTCAGAAATATAGACAGATGTTGAAGGGGTGAATATGACAACAAAGATGAGGATAACAGTCCAAACAATGTAAATAGTGTAAATAGTTACAATGCCTCATCTCAGAAATATAGACAGATGTTGAAGGAGGGAATATGACAATAAGGATGAGGACAACAGTCCGAACAATGTAAATAGTGTAAATAGTTACAATACCTCATCTCAAAAACATATACAGACGTTGGAGAAGTGGATATGACAATAAAGATGAGAATAACTGTCAAAACAAGGTAAATAGTGTAAATAGTTACAATACCTCATCTCATAAATATAGACAGATGTTGAAGGAGTGAATATGACAATAAAGATGAGGATAACTGTCAAAACAAGGTAAATATTGTAAATAGTTACAATACCTCATCTCAGAAATATAGACAGATGTTGAAGGAGTGAATATGACAATAAAGATGAGGATAACAGTCCAAACAATGTAAATAGTGTAAATAATTACAATACCTCATCTCAGAAATATAGACAGATGTTGAAGGAGTGAATATGACAATAAAGATGAGGATAACAGTCCAAACAAGGTAAATAGTGTAAATAATTACAATACCTCATCTCAGAAATATAGACAGATGTTGAAGGAGTGAATATGACAATAAAGATGAGGATAACAGTCCAAACAATGTAAATAGTGTAAATAGTTACAAGACCTCATCTCATAAATATAGACAGATGTTGAAGGAGTGAATATGACAATAAAGATGAGGATAACAGTCCAAACAATGTAAATAGTGTAAATAATTACAATACCTCATCTCAGAAATATAGACAGATGTTGAAGGAGTGAATATGACAATAAAGATGAGGATAACAGTCCAAACAAGGTAAATAGTGTAAATAGTTACAAGACCTCATCTCAGAAATATAGACAGATGTTGAAGGAGTGAATATGACAATAAAGATGAGGATAACAGTCCAAACAAGGTAAATAGTGTAAATAGTTACAAGACCTCATCTCAGAAATATAGACAGATGTTGAAGGAGTGAATATGACAATAAAGATGAGGATAACAGTCCAAACAAGGTAAATAGTGTAAATAGTTACAAGACCTCATCTCTAAAATATAGACAGATGTTGAAGGAGTGAATATGACAATAAAGATGAGGATAACAGTCCAAACAATGTAAATAGTGTAAATAATTACAATACCTCATCGCAGAAATATAGACAGATGTTGAAGGAGTGAATATGACAATAAAGATGAGGATAACAGTCCAAACAAGGTAAATAGTGTAAATAGTTACAAGACCTCATCTCATAAATATAGACAGATGTTGAAGGAGTGAATATGACAATAAAGATGAGGATAACAGTCCAAACAAGGTAAATAGTGTAAATAATTACAATACCTCATCTCAGAAATATAGACAGATGTTGAAGGAGTGAATATGACAATAAAGATGAGGATAACAGTCCAAACAAGGTAAATAGTGTAAATAATTACAATACCTCATCTCAGAAATATAGACAGATGTTGAAGGAGTGAATATGACAATAAAGATGAGGATAACAGTCCAAACAAGGTAAATAGTGTAAATAGTTACAAGACCTCATCTCAGAAATATAGACAGATGTTGAAGGAGTGAATATGACAATAAAGATGAGGATAACAGTCCAAACAATGTAAATAGTGTAAATAGTTACAAGACCTCATCTCATAAATATAGACAGATGTTGAAGGAGTGAATATGACAATAAAGATGAGGATAACAGTCCAAACAAGGTAAATAGTGTAAATAATTACAATACCTCATCTCAGAAATATAGACAGATGTTGAAGGAGTGAATATGACAATAAAGATGAGGATAACAGTCCAAACAATGTAAATAGTGTAAATAATTACAATACCTCATCTCAGAAATATAGACAGATGTTGAAGGAGTGAATATGACAATAAAGATGAGGATAACAGTCCAAACAAGGTAAATAGTGTAAATAGTTACAAGACCTCATCTCAGAAATATAGACAGATTTTGAAGGAGTGAATATGACAATAAAGATGAGGATAACAGTCCAAACAAGGTAAATAGTGTAAATAGTTACAAGACCTCATCTCAGAAATATAGACAGATGTTGAAGGAGTGAATATGACAATAAAGATGAGGATAACAGTCCAAACAAGGTAAATAGTGTAAATAGTTACAAGACCTCATCTCATAAATATAGACAGATGTTGAAGGAGTGAATATGACAATAAAGATGAGGATAACAGTCCAAACAAGGTAAATAGTGTAAATAGTTACAAGACCTCATCTCATAAATATAGACAGATGTTAAAGGACTGAATATGACAATAAAGATGAGGATAACAGTCCAAACAATGTAAATAGTGTAAATAGTTACAAGACCTCATCTCAGAAATATAGACAGATGTTGAAGGAGTGAATATGACAATAAAGATGAGGATAACAGTCCAAACAAGGTAAATAGTGTAAATAGTTACAAGACCTCATCTCAGAAATATAGACAGATGTTGAAGGAGTGAATATGACAATAAAGATGAGGATAACAGTCCAAACAAGGTAAATAGTGTAAATAGTTACAAGACCTCATCTCAGAAATATAGACAGATGTTGAAGGAGTGAATATGACAATAAAGATGAGGATAACAGTCCAAACAAGGTAAATAGTGTAAATAGTTACAAGACCTCATCTCAGAAATATAGACAGATGTTGAAGGAGTGAATATGACAATAAAGATGAGGATAACAGTCCAAACAATGTAAATAGTGTAAATAGTTACAAGACCTCATCTCAGAAATATAGGCAGATGTTGAAGGAGTGAATATGACAATAAAGATGAGGATAACAGTCCAAACAAGGTAAATAGTGTAAATAGTTACAAGACCTCATCTCAGAAATATAGACAGATGTTGAAGGAGTGAATATGACAATAAAGATGAGGATAACAGTCCAAACAATGTAAATAGTGTAAATAGTTACAAGACCTCATCTCATAAATATAGACAGATGTTGAAGGAGTGAATATGACAATAAAGATGAGGATAACAGTCCAAACAAGGTAAATAGTGTAAATAGTTACAAGACCTCATCTCAGAAATATAGACAGATGATGAAGGAGTAGAATGACAATAAAGATGAGGATAACAGTCCAAACAAGGTAAATAGTGTAAATGATTATAAAACCTCAATTCAGAAATATGAACAGATGTTGAAAGGTGAATATGACAATAAAGATGAGATATGAAAGGTCAAACAAGGTAAATAGTGTAAATAGTTACAAGACTCATCTCAAAATATAGACAGATGTTGAGGGTGAATATGACAATAAGATAAGGATAACAGTCCAAACAATGTAAATAGTGTAAATAGTTACAGACCTCATCTCATAAAATATAGACAGATGAAGGTGAATATGACAATAAAGATGAGGATAACAGTCCAAACAAGGTAAATAGTGTAAATGATTTACAAGACCTCATCTCAAATATGAACAGATGTTAGAAGAGTGAATATGACCAATAAAATGAGATGTATTCAAACAATGTAAATAGTGTAAATAGTTCACAAAGACCTCATCATAATATGAACAGATGTTGAAGGTGAATATGACAATAAAGATGAGGATAACAGTCCAAACAAATAAATAGTGTAAATAGTTACAAAGACCTCATCTCTTAAATATATTGAATCATGAAGGAGTGAATATGACAATAAAGATGAAGATAACGATCTGGCTCCAAGGTAAATAGTAATAGTAGTTACAAGACCTCATCTCAGAAATATGACAGATGTTGAAGGAGTGAATATGACAATAAAGATGAGGATAACAGTCCAAACAGAACAAAATAGTGTAAATAGTTACAGAGCCTCATCTCGAGAAATATAGACAGATGTTGAGGAGTGAATATGACAATAAAGATGAGGATAACAGTCCAAACAAGGTAAATAGTGTAAATAGTTACAGGACCTCATCTCAGAAATAGACAGATGTTGAAGGAGTGAATATGACAATAAAGATGAGATAACAGTCCAAACAAGGTAAATAATTGTAATAGTTACAAGATATATCTCAGAAACCATAGACAGATGTTGAAGGAGTGAATATGACAACAAGATGAGGATAACAGTCCAAACAAGGTAAATAGTGTAAATAGTTACAAGACCTCATCTCAGAAATATAGACAGATGTTGAAGGAGTGAATATGACAATAAAGATGAGGATAACAGTCCAAACAATGTAAATACAGTGTAAATGATTACAAGACCTCATCTCATAAATATAGACAGATGTTGAAGGAGTGAATATGACAATAAGAAGTGAGATAACCAGTCCAGAACAAAATTAAAATAGTCAGCAAATAGTTACAAGACCTCATCTCAAATATAGACAGATGTTGAAGGAGTGAATGACAATAAAGATGAGGATAACAGTCCAAACAAGGTAAATAGTGTAAATAGTTAGAACCTCATCTCTGTAAATAGACAGATGTTGAAGGAGTGAATATGAAGACAATAAAGATGAGGATAACAGTCCAAACAAGGTAAATAGTGTAAATAGTTACAAGACCTCATCTCAAAGCCATAGACAGATGTTGAGGAGTGAATATGACAATAAAGATGAGGATAACAGTCCAAACAAGGTAAATAGTGTAAATAGTTACAAGACCTCATCTCAAGTACAGGCCAGATGTTGAAGGAGTGAATATGACAATAAAGATGAGGATAACAGGTCAAACCAATGTAAATAGTGTAAGCAAGTGCAAGACCATATCTCATAAATATGAACAGATGTTAAAGGAGTGAATATGACAATAAAGATGAGGATAACAGTCCAAACAAGGTAAATAGTGTAAATAGTTACAAGACCTCATCTCATAAATATAGACAGATGTTGAAGGAGTGAATATGACAATAAAGATGAGGATAACAGTCCAAACAAGGTAAATAGTGTAAATAGTTACAAGAGACCTCATCTCAGAAATATAGACAGATGTTGAAGGAGTGAATATGACAATAAAGATGTTGAGATAACAGTCCAAACAATTGTAAATAGTGTAAATAGTTACAAGACCTCATCTCAGAAATATAGACAGATGTTGAAGGAGTGAATATGACAATAAAGATGAGGATAACAGTCAAGCAAGGTAAATAGTGTAAATAGTTACAAGACCTCATCTCAAATATGAACCCAAGATGTTGAAGGAGTGAATATGACAATAAAGATGAGGATAACAGTCAAACAATGTAAATAGTGTAAATAGTTTTACACAAGACCTCATCTCCAAGAAATATGAATAAGATGTTGAAGGAGTGAATAGTAATAAAGATGAGGATATGATTAAACAAGTATGAAATAGTGTAATGATTACAAGACCTCATCTAAATAGACAGATGTTGAAGGTGAATATGACAATAAAGATGAGGATAACAGTCCAAACAATGCAAATAGTGTAAATAGTTACAAGACCTCATCTCATAAATATAGACAGATGTTGAAGGAGTGAATATGACAATAAAGATGAGGATAACAGTCCAAACAAGGTAAATAGTGTAAATAGTTACAAGGCCTCATCTCGAAATATGAACAGATGTTGAAGGAGTGAATATGACAATAAAGATAGTAACAGTCCAAACAAGGTAAATAGCGTAAATGGTTACAAGACCTCATCTCAGAAATATAGACAGATGTTGAAGGAGTGAATATGACAATAAAGATGAGGATAACAGTCCAAACAAGGTAAATAGTGTAAATAATTACAATACCTCATCTCAGAAATATAGACAGATGTTGAAGGAGTAGATATGACCATTAAAAAGAATGGGGATAACAGTCAAACAAGGTAAATAGTGTAAATAGTTACAAGACCTCATATGAAATATAGACAGATGTTCAAGGAGTGAATATGACAATAAGAGTGAGGATAACAGTCCAAACAAGGTAAATAGTGTAAATAGTTACAAGACCTCATCTCATAAATATAGACAGATGTTGAAGGGTGATATGACAATAAAAAGATGAGGATAACAGTCCAAACAAGGTAAATAGTGTAAATAGTTACAAGACCTCATCTCAGAAATATAGACAGATGTTGAAGGAGTGAATATGACAATAAGAATGAGATAACAGTCTAAACAGGTAAATAGTGTAAATAGTTACAGACCTCATCTCAAATATAGACAGATGTTGAAGAGTGAATATGACAATAGATGAATAACAGTCAAACAGGTAAAATAATTGTAAACAATTACAAGACCTCATCTCAGAAATATAGACAGATGTTGAAGGAGTGAATATGACAATAAAGATGAGGATAACAGTCCAAACAAGGTAAATAGTGTAAATAGTTACAAGACCTCATCTCAGAAATATAGACAGATGTTGAAGGAGTGAATATGACAATAAAGATGAGGATAACAGTCCAAACAATGTAAATAGTGTAAATAATTTATTATCTCTCCAGAAATATGAACAGATGTTGAAGGAGTGAATATGACAATAAAGATGAGGATAACAGTCCAAACAAGGTAAATAGTGTATTAGTTACAAGACCTCATCTCAGAAATATAGACAGATGTTGAAGGTGAATATGACAATAAAGATGAGGATAACATTCCAAACAAGGTAATAATGCAAATAATTATAAGACCTCATCTCAGAAATATAGACAGATGTTGAAGGGGTGAATACAGTAATAAAGATGAGGATAACAGTCCATCTCAAAGATGATAATGCTTAAATAATTCTGACCTCATGAAATAGACAGATGTTGAAGGAGTGAATATGACAATAAAGATGAGGATAACAGTCCAAACAATGTAAATAGTGTAAATAGTTACAAGACCCTGTCTCAGAAAATATAGACAGATGTTGAAGGAGTGAATATGACAATAAAGATGAAGATAACAGTCCAAACAATGTAAATAGTGTAAATAGTTACAAGACCTCATCTCAGAAATATAGAAAGATGTTGAAGGAGTGAATATGACAATAAAGATGAAGATAACAGTCCAAACAATGTAAATAGTGTAAATAGTTACAATACCTCATCTCATAAATATAGACAGATGTTGAAGGAGTGAATGTGACAATAAAGATGAGGATAACAGTCCAAACAAGGTAAATAATGCACAACAAACACTATATAATTCTATATTGCGAAAATGATCATGATAAAGGAACACTTAAATTTAAAAATTTTGCCCTCTCAAGTATCTCAATATATATATATATATATATATATATATATATATATATATATATATATTGGAATGAAAGCAGGGATGGCATATACCCTGAATCCATAATAAAATTCAGGATGTGGAATTAGTACATATGAAACACTTCAGATATCTCAGCGTATGGAATGATTATAACAAATTTAGTTTCAGTTTGAGTTTTATTTAATGGCATATCAACCTCTGTTGTTTATTTAATACCAAAAAAGTGGGGTTTTAAGTTTTTTTTTAATATTCAGTTATAGTGAGAAGGTTGATTTCATCAGATTTTAATGAAAATTTTATGAGCTTCCAAGACATGGTTTGTTTTAGTGAAGAGATACGAAAAATGCTTTTTGAAGTTGATAGTTATTGTGGCCAATGCTTGTAAGCAGTGAGTTGAAAAGCTCAAACAATGAATCATTTAGGAATGACCTCATCAGACAAAAAAGGTTTCATTAGGCATTTTTGTCATTTCTCCATCCCTAATTATGATTGAAATTCAATGCTGACATTGATTAAAAGGAAACTAAGAAACACAGAACAAAATAATGCTTCAATCTTTACCTGATGCTATCTGTACAAAGAACACATTCAATCAGCAGATTTGGACAAAAGAACAGAGAATATTTATCTTTTGGCTGAGTGATAAGAAAGTAACACTGCTACAAAATACCGGACAACTGAACGTATCAAGGTATCAGCCTCTTTTCCTCAACAACTGACCAATTGTTAAGAAATGGGCATTTGTTTTCAGAAATACACTCTTTTTTTCTGACCTTGATTTACTGACATTGCTGTGCCGTGTCTTGGTATACGCTATTCTTCCCAACTTTCAATTGAAGAGATACAAAAATGAAGGAGAAATGCAAAAATGAAGGAGAAATGCAAAAATGCTTTTTTTTTTTCAAAGCCTAATTCTCGGACACTAATGTGTCTTTCTGAGTTTCAATTGATTTTTAGCATGAAATGGCAAGAAATAATAGTCTTAGTAATGCTTGCATTTATTCCTGATCATTGACAATCAGTTTCTCTCTGATTTTCAAAGTATAAATACAAAAAAATGGTGTTGATTCTAAATTAAATCACTATGGAAAAAAAAGTAGCCCTCATGACCCTTAAACATATACAGTATCTCAATTGGATTCTTTATGGGGGTAAAATATCGGGGTAAAGTAATATAATTAAAAATTGTGTTAACTTGGTTCTCATCATCTCATGAAGTGAATTGCTCACAATTGAGTCTGATTTTTTGTAATGTGATGTAATGATGGCACTTTGCTGCCGAGCTTGAAAAGGACCTCTGATCTGGGGTAAGAAACGGCTTGTGAATTTTAATGCTTCCAAAACAAAGCTTCTATCTATTAACCATCACAGACAATCACTCCTACCCGCCATTAGCAAGGATCAGGTTAGCCTCCCTGAAAGTAAAACACTGCGCCTCCTCGGGTTAACTCTTACAACAGACCTCAAGTAGAATGACTATATAAAATCCATAGCTAAATCTGCTGTTAAGAAGGTCGGTTCTCTGTGCAGGTCCAGGAAGTTTTTCCCGTCTGAAACAATCCTGCACATATACAAATCTATCCTCTGCGTGTGCATTGAATACTACTGCCATATCTGGTTGGGTGCTCCTGCTATCCACCTAGGGGTCCTTGACAAAATCCAACAGATAATCTGTAATGTGATAGATCCTGAATTGGCAGCTATGATACAGTCACTTTCTCACCGGCGCAATGTGGCTTCCCTGTGTCTATTCTATAAATACTTTCACAGCTTCTGCTCCAATAAACCTAGCTTACTAGTACCTGCTATATGTGAATTTACTTGAGCCACAAGATTAGCAACTAGGTCCCACCCTTTTACCATGAAACCAATAAATTGTAAACGCAAATTCTACTCCAGCAGCATTTTTTCTCGCACTTTCCACCTGTGGAATTCCCTTCCGTTTACTTGCTTCCCCGACAGCTACAATCTTCAAGAATTCAAATGTAAAGTCAATAGTCATCTCCTATCTCACTAACCTGCATTCTCTCTCTCATGCTCCTTTCTTCATCCACTCCACTCTCATCAGTATTCTCATCCTTCTCCTGACACCCCCTGTAACCTGTCACTCTTTCTCAATTCTCCTTCTATGTGACCCCCTGCACAACAGTGGCAGTAAAATGCCTTGCTTGGATGGACACGGTTATAAAAAAAATGTATGTCATCAAACAAGTCTACATAATTTAAACACTTTAAATACCTTGATGTATGGATCGGTACAACACATTTAATTTGTATTTATTTCTGAGATTAGTAATTTTCAATTTTTGTTCTCATCTTGGTTAATATATAACGTTGTGTCTATTATAACACCTATATCATCTCAGAAATAGGTACAAATTATGACAAGTGGCAAAAACTCACTAACATAATCCAGTTGTCGAAATCAAACTGACACTGACACTGAATATAAAAGGCTCCAAAAATACACCACTAAAGTCCTTCGAAACAGTGGCATAGTGGATATAGTAGTTGGTTATACATGTGTTAGTATTATCTAGTGGTCTTGGGAGTGGCAAACCAAATTCAAACATGAAAGAACAATAATTGATTTCACAGGATATTTCACAATAATCAATGAGATAAACCACATCAGCAAATCTCTGGACTCCTGATGATGACCAATGTGTACTGGGTCGAAACGTTGTGTCCATTGTAATACCTATATTAACCAAGATGAGAACAAAAGTTTGAAATCATTCCAAGATTAACAAATTTAGTATAAGAGATAAGGAAATTGAAGAAGCTGCACAGGAGGTAGTTTCACCCAACACCACAAATTGCTACAAAGAGAAAATGTCATCTTGTAATCATTAGTTGAATTCTTAAATAGTTTGGTTAGATTGAAAGTTTCATATGGATGCCAAACCTATTCAGGTATATTTAAGCCGTCTGCTGTATGTAATCATTTTCTCAAATCAATGGTGAAAAATGGTTTTGAGTGATTGAAGCATGTACACTACCAGCCATAATTGTTAGGCCAACCCTGTGTTTTAAAAAAAATGATGTATTTCATACTAATTTTTAGTATTTATTGCCAAATGAATAATTGTAAATGAAAACAGAACGGTTCCTTTGTTAATACTGCACAATAACATGTGCATCAAATGAATTTATGAATATTTAATAATTACCTATATTGCAGTTTTATCAATGAAAGAATAAAGAAAATTTAGGGTGATTTGGACGAATTCATCTTTGTTTCCTTGCCTGGTAAAATTTTGCAGAGTAATAATAACAAAAGAACCATTCTATTTTCATTTAGAATTATCCACTTGGCAATAAATACTAAAAATAGTATGAAATACATCATTTCTTTAAAAAAACTGGGGTGACCTAATAATTATGGATGGTAGTGAAAATCATCATAATTATGGATCTCAGTGAAAATCATCTTTCTTTGAATATTGTGGAGTGCTACTACAGAAACATAAACAAAGTACTGTACCAAAATTAATAGAAACCACACCATTTGACAAATTTCAATGGTGATGACTGCTAAAATGGTTATCACATGTAACTTGAAGAGAAAATAATGCCATAATCAAGATGTTAACATTCCACATTACTTCAAACAAAAGGTTAGGAAGGAAACCCATCTCAATACTGAAAAGAGCAATATCTTGGGAAACCTATTTTTCTGAAAAATTGTTTTAAGATTTTATAAATTTTAACTAAAAGCAGTACTGGCTGCATAATGAATAATTTGATTTAATTAACGGCATATCAACCCCTTATGGGTCATTTAATGCCAAAATTTAATTTTCATGAGAGCTTTGAAGTAATGAAAATATGATGCGTTATTCTGCTTTCACAATTGAATACATGGTAATTGATACTCAGCTTTTATACATATACAGGGTATAATGAGTAAATTGACATTTTATATTTTTATCAATTCTTCTCAGGTTATTTAAAGCCAAAATATATTTGGGACTGTAAGAATAATAATTTTTTTTTTTTTGCAAGTGAATAATGCATTAACATGTTTTTGAGAATAACAATAATTTTCCCAGATACAAGCAAGTCCTTTTTAACCCATATCTGGGGGAGGAGATGAATTCCTAACTTTCAAGGGTATTTGTGTGTAAGTGAATGACAGAATCTAACTTCAATTCAAATTCAGGATTTCAGTTTCTCAATCTGAGCTGTTATCAATCCACACATCCACCCAAAATTTCTCAAGATGAGATTCATTTCTTTTTGGATTCCTGATAATTCTGTTTGCTGTCACACATAATAAAAGATTGAGTTGTGAGAAAGATCAACCTGGATAAGTTATTGTCACAATCAGCAATAAGAAAACATGCAATACAGCTGGAAAGATGAGTTCATGCCTTTGAATCATTTCTTAGATATAGTTCGAGGGTCATTCAATAAATAAGGTGAATTTTTCAGTATAATGTTTCGGACGAGCTCATGTGCGGTTCGCCTCTAAATGGAAAGTGGCTCTGATTGTCGCCAATTGGAAGCATTTGCAGGGTTTTGTACCGGGCCTAAACGTAATTTTCCAGTGTCTGAAAGCGCTTATTGAGGGTGGGCCAGAAACTGATCATCTCTGGTCGGGTCGGCGCGGTGAGGGGGTATGATGTTGAAAGACCCGAAACCCCCTAGTGATCCTCGCGATGACATCACTGACGACACCCACTAGCGCCCCCATTACGGTGCGTATGTTTGAAAGAAATAGTACAGATAGAAGCTTACTTTTTATTTTTCAACGTAGTCTCCCAGCAGTGTCACACACTTTTCCCATTTGTGCACAAGCTTCCGTATTCCCTCAGCGTAAAAATCTTTGGACTGATGTCTCAGCCAATCGCTCACAGCACTTTTGACTTCATCAACACTTTCAAACTTGGTGCCTCTCATGAACGCTTTCAAGGGACCAAACAGGTGAAAGCCTAAACATCTGGGCTGTAAGGGGGATGAGGGAGCAGTTCTTCGTCCAGCTCATTGATGATCTGCACCATTTGGCACCCACCAACAGCTGACCTTCAAGTAGGCAAGGTCATCATGGACAATTTTGTCTGCTATCCCAATAGATAGGCTCAAAGTCCTTGCAATGTCATCCACTGTCACCCTTCTGTCAAACTGAATGAGGTCATTGACTGATTTGATCACCTCAGGAGACCTCACTTCTGTAGGCCTCCTAGGCCTGTCTTCATCCTCAACACTGCTTTGTGTTTCTTTTAACAATTTAGCCCACTTGTAGACATTTTTTTGGTTGAAACACATGGCACCATACACAGTTGACATTCTCCTATGAATTTCAACTGGTTTGCACCCTTCAGCAACCAAAAACTTGATAACTGACCTCTGTTCAATCCTGGAGCATGCTTCTTGGTCAGCCATCTATGTTAATCTCCCAAACTCTCAAATTTTTTTTCAATCTGCAAAAAAAATTAAATCTCTTTGAAAAAGTAGTGAAGAAAAAAAATTAAAAAACAGTAAGCTTCTATCTGTATTAGAAGTCCTTATACCAAAAAATACACCTTATTTATTGAATGACCCTTGTAAATTAAATAATGAGACTGGAAGCTATTTTTCAAGTAATACAGGATAAAAATTCTATTAATGTATAGAATGCTAAGTATCAGCTCAGGCAACATTGAGTAACCTTGCCATTGTATAACATAATAGCAGGAAAATATCTATTTTTGATATAAAAGCTAGCAACAAAGGTCTACAAAGAGTCGTGTTACACATTTTCCATTATGATAGAGAGGTGGGGGGGGTGACATTTGATATTGCAATGGACCCTGCTGGAAGTGTGTGTAGGGGTGATAGTGATGGTGGTGAGTTGAACAAAGGGGTCTGGAATTACTGTGATGGATAGGATCAATGAACATAAGTATAAAATAAATAATAAAAGATAACAACGTCTTTATTATTCTGCAATGAAATGACATAATGCTATAAAATTATGGATTTTTATTAAATGTAGCAATGCATCTGCATATTTGCATGATCCACACGCATACAGTTCAGAATAAATGTATTTGATTTTTGTTTAATGGCATAACAACACCTCTGTGGGTTATTTAATGCCAAAAGGTAGGGTTTTAAGGTCGTTTTTTTTTAATGTTTGGTTATAGTGAGAAGGGATGTGCATTACGGTACAATGGATATCAACTCGGAATGACAAATCGAAGGAATCGAGTTCGAATTCCAGTTGAATTCCTTGCATTCACTTACGCACAAATACCCTTGGGAAAGGTATTAATCCATCTCTTCCCTCCAGTTATGGGTTAAATAATAGGATAGATTAGGTTCTATAGCCTTGGCTGGCAACCAGTCTACCACAGAAAGCAATGGCAACCTACTGCAGGATAATCTTCTGCCCAGTCACTCATGTCTCTTTCGAGACATGATCACCCAAGCGTGTATCACATATGGCACTTAACTGACTGACTATAGTGAGAAGATTGATTTAGTCAGATTGTGATGAAAAAAAAAAGATGTCTTCTAGTTTTGTATTCAATGATGTATTATGGCAATAATTTTTTTTTTTTCCTTCAAAAACGTATGTTTGGTAATATTTTTCCTTAAAAAATGTATATATTTCTATAAAAGTTTATTTTTATGTATCAGTTAAGTGCCATACGGGATACACGCTTGGGCAATCATGTCTCGAAAGAGACATGACTGACTGGGCAGAAGATTATCCCACAGTTGGTTGCCATTGCTTTCTGCAGTAGACCAGTTGCCAACCAAGGCTATAGAACCCAATCTGTCCTGCTATTTAACCCATAACTGGAAGGAAGGGAGGATTGAACAGGTGAAGAGGCTCATCTCTTGTTCCCTGTTTAGGATGTGGTTTCAAACTTTCTCTTTTCCAATCTTTACACTCTTATTTTTTTTTTTTTTAATTTTCAACTGGAGTAGATAGACTAAACTATCGCCCGGTTCACACTCCACCCACCTCTATTGAACAGGTGAAGAGGCTCATCCCTTGTCTCCTGTTTAGGATGTGGTTTCCGGCTTTCTCTTTTCCAATCTTTTCACTCTCACATAGTCCCCTGCGCATCAGTGGCGTTACCGCCTTGCTCGGGGTGATATGATTAAAAAAAAAAAAGAAAAAATTAATACTTTTCCCAAGGGTATTTGCATGTAAGTGAATGCAAGGAATTCAACTAGGAATTCGAACTTGGCTCCCCGATTTCTCGTTCCAAGCCTATACCCACTACACCACAACGCACATCCATTTTTTTTTATGTATATATTTCTATAAAAGTATTTTTATACTTTAATAGTGTTTTGATCCCAGTTTGGGGGTTACCTATTTGCCCATAGCTGGGACCCTAACAGGTACTACCACTCTGGGTCAGGGTGGACCTGAGAACAACAGCAATTAAGAGGTGGTTCCGTGCTCCTCACAACCTCCCAATCAGAGGCCTTGCTGCCAGATACAGTTTAACATCATACCCAGGACCATCGGAACGAATGCTCAGTGGTTGAGATATATTTGTACTTACCACTAGTGTGGTATTTGAATGACGTACTTCAAGGTAGGCAGATTCTACTTAGCTGGAAGACAATAAGCACAATTTTCTTATGGCTATATTTCATGAATATCTACGTATAATTTGAAGGTATGCTATTATAAATAGAATTATTCAATATCAAGGATATAGCTCTTATATATAAAACGTAAAAATTTCCCTTCCCTGATTCCATGTGCCTATGGCTTAGTGGGTATCAACTCCGACTGACAAATCAGTCGAGTTTCGATACCGGCCAGAAGCAAGTAAGATGTGTCTAGCCACACTGATGTGCCGTGATACAGCAAAACAGGGTTGTATGTAGATGACTAATATTTATGTATGTGTGTTTGTGGATATTGATGCCAACAATAATGGTAACAGTTTGTTTCATGCTTGAGCACAATCATCAGGCCCTTGTATATATCATCATCATTGTTGTTTAATATATTTTAATATGATAAGCATGGGTCAGATGGGTTTTTCTTAATGGAAAAATGGTTTCTCTGTAATTGAACCATCATGAAATATTGGAATGAGTTTTACAGCTGTATGCCCTTACTAACACAAACCAGTCGAGGAGACTAGAAACTCAGTGCTTTTATCGAGACACCATCTCTAGGAAGATTACCTACCAAGGTTAAAAAGTTCAACTTACTCTATTCTAGAGTGAAGGTGTAGAGGTTTTTATATAAAAGATTTCCTTCTCTTATATAAGTTGCTATCCAAAGTGAAAAACGCTTACGCGGCCTAACTCTTTCTTTTGTCTTAAATGACCCCAGTTTCCTCAAAAACAGTTTTTAATAATCGATTATAATTAACGCAAAGATAACTGTCTTCCAACTTGAAAGATAATTTTTTTTTTTCTTGAAAGCAAAACCGTTTTTAACAATCTGTTATAATTAATGTTCTATAATTAATGTACATATTTTGTATTAGGTGCAAGGATTTGGTGCAAGGATATATTCTAACCATTGTTTTAGATAATAGTATAACATTTCTCTTTTCCCTCATTCTAAACTATCAATTCACCTTAATTCAAACTGTTAATAATACATAACTAGAAACCTTATATCTAAACTTATTTATAAATGGAACTTTGTGTGTGTGTGTGTGTGTGTGTGTCCGTTACTTATAGACTCCGAAACTGCTGAACTGATTTTCTTGAACATTTACACAGTTGTACGATAAGCGTCTGCGAGTGTTCTTAGCTAGGTTTTGTGTTGAGGTACTCCCCCGATAAATATCGAAAATCGATAATCGAAAAAATCAGGTTATAGAAGGAGTGGTCCAATTTTAATCAAATTTGATACACTCATAGACAAAGACATAAGAAACGATATTCAGAAGTTTCAAGGTTGCAGTCCTTACAATAGTGCAGGAAATCGATAATATATATATATATATATATATATATATATATATATATATAAAAAGGCAAGATGTTTGTGTGTGTCTGTTTATCTGTCTGTATGTCCTTTATACAAATCCACAATTTTTATCCGATTCTCTCCAAACTTCACACAAATATTCTTTAGGGTGACTCTAAGCTCCAGAACCATGGATTAGTTTTAAAGCTTTCATTACACGCGAGCAACGTCGGGCTATACTGCTAATATATATATATATATATATATATATATGCGATTGGTAAATTATCGCAATTATTTTATTAGGTGCGATTGGTAAATTATCGCAATTATTATATTAGGTGCGATTGGTAAATTGTCGCAATTATTTTATTATTTCAAATGTTCTTTAGGCTGAGTCTGAGCTCCAGGACCATGGATTAGTTTTAAAGCTTTCATTACACCCGAGCAACGCTGGGCTATATTGCTAGTAATACATAACTAGAAACCTTATATTCTTCATATCTTTATCTCTCACATTGTAAATTAACTTCTATAGACATAAGACTGAAGATTTTTACCTCTTAATATTTCCTCTTGCTTCATCATCATCATCATCATTGTTTAATGCCTGGTTCCATGCTAGCATGGGTCAGACAGGGTTTTCTTAATGGCTCTGTTATTGGATCATCATGAAATTTTACAGCTGTATGCCCTTACTAACACCAACCAGTTTAGGAAAATGCAAACTCAAGGACACATAGCTCAGCAGATATAGATGTTGGGTAGTTACAGTGACTTGACTCAAAGGGTTATGAGTTCAATACCAGGCAGCTTGGTTTGGTTTAAGTTTAATGACCCATCAACCATTATGATCATTTAAGGTCAGTTTTCGAATTTTGGGATCACATTTTCTTAATATAGTTCATTTGTTTTGAAGTTGTTTCATATGTTACAGTGGTTGTACACATTAGTGTGACGTCATAGAACCGCATTGCAAATTTGCGAACTGCATTTGTTATTTTTGGTAACTGTTGCCGTTGCCTAGTGGAGTTTTATGTCAACATAAAATAAAATCGTCAGTGATGGTGAATGTTATTGTGTTACCGTCTTGGTGACCTCTCTGAAGATGGCTCGTGTGAGCCGAAAGCTTAGAACCAAATTAATAAAAAATTATCCAAATGTTAGAGAATTTTTGTCTTAATTTTCAACTGAAATTAAGGCCAAAATATGATGTTTAGAACGGCTCATGATTAAACATAATAGACATTCATTGTCTCTTATATTTAACAGTATATGTTTAGAAAATTAGATTGGTTGTACATGTTTTTATTTTCATGAAATTTTGTTGAATAATTCTATTTTCTTTAAATATGCCATTAAATGATCCATCTTGGCGTGTTCAAATAATTCTTTCATTGTTTTTGTATTGTAGTACTTTTTTCCTACAGATCAAAAGTCAGCATAGTCCATCATGAAGTGTCTTACAGTGTAAGGGGCATAACAACCTGTGCACCATGGCGGTTCTTTTTTTTCAAGTAGGAATAGATGAATTATTTTAGCATGTCCAATATGGAATCGAGAAAGGATAACTTCTTCCCTTCATGATTCCCTATAACCTTATATCCATTCACCTAGAGTGGGTTTTATTGTTAGTAATTTATTTGGATTGAAGTTGTTCCAGTGGATTTGCCATTTATTTTGGATATATGACTGCAATACCAGGCAGTAGTGAAGAAATAACTTAGAGAGTTAAGTGAAAGGGAGATAACTATGGTTACCAAAAGTGGCATCACAAGTGGAATGAGAATGATATCCCCCATTGATCATAATGTTCAAAATTTGGTTCAAAATTTCTAGCACCTGAAAGAGGCT
>JBBBDQ010001368.1:3485000-3506353 GCA_037127315.1 Ascarosepion bandense
TTGCTTTGGGTTTGGCTCTAAGTAGGTATAATTGTAGTTCTTAGTCTCAGCCATGATACCATTTACTCAGAGGACTTATTTAACCATCAAAATTCAGTTTACGATGAAAAAAAACTTATTTGATATCGATACCAGGAAATCAAAATTTGACTTACATCCATTCATTTTCTTTTCAGTTTACAGTTTCGCTTTAACTGGAAACAACTATTGCTTTTTAGTCTTTCGTGCCAATGTCCAAAGAGTCTGAGCTCCACGACCATGGATTAGTTTTAAAGCTTTCATTACCCCCAAGCAACGCCGGGCTATACTGCTAGTATATTATATATATATATATAATTATACTGTTTAATTACAAACAGAATATCTACCCAAATATGAGTATCGATTAAAAAAGAGGAAATATGTCTGAACAAATTAATTAAATATGTCAGTTGTTAATCCCATTTCATTAACCTCCAGAACTTTCTGCAATTATTATATCATGTTTATTATTTGTTATATTTTGTGGTGCAGTGGGTATTGGCTTGGAATGAGAAATTGGAGAGCCAAGTTCAAATTCCAGTTGAATTCATTGCATTCACTTATGCCCAAATAGGTATTATTCAGTCTCTCCCCCCTCCAGCTATGGGTTAAATAGCTATGGGTTAAATAGCAGGACATATTGGGTTCTACAGTCTTGATTGGCAAACAGTCTTTCATAGAAAGTAATGGCAACCTACTACAGATTGCCTCAGTGCGTATCATGTATGGCAGTTAACTGACTGATTGGTATTATATCTATTATTATTTTATGTTTATTATTATATTATTTAATTATATTATCCGTCCATGAATGGGATACTGCTGTCATATATGGTCAGGTGCCTCAGCTGTTTATCTTAGTGTTCTCGACAGGCTCCAAAAGAAAATCTGTAATGTAATAGGTCTCATCTTGACAGCTTGACTCCAGCCACTTTCTTTTTTTTTTTTTTTTTTAATAAGCGTTTCACACCGAGCAAGGCACTACTGCGCAGGGGGCTACATAGAGTGGAGGAAGGGTGGTTAAATATAGGAAATGACAGAGGGTGGGTGATAGGTGGGTAAGGATACCAAGAATGGTTAAATATAGGAAATGTCAGAGGGTGGGTGATAGGCGGGTAAGGATACAGAGAATGGTTAAATATAGGAAATATCAGAGGGTGGGTGATAGGCGGGTAAGGATACCGAGAATGAGGGTTGGGTAGATGAGAGAGTTCTGAGAATAATTGGGAGTTAGTGTGATAGGAGGTGTCTATTGACCCTACATTTAAACACCTGGAGATTGTAGCTGTCGGGAAAGCAGACTTGTGGAAGGGAATCCCATAGGCAGGAAGCGCAAGAAAAGAAGCTGTTGGAGTAGAAATTATGGTTACATCTTATCTGTTTAACTGTAAAAGGGTGGGATCTAGTTGCTAATCTAGTATCTCGTATAAATTCGTGCTTAGGCGGCACCAGTGATCTAAGTTCATCGGAGCAGAAGCCATGAAAGTACTTGTAGAAGAGGCACAGGGAAGCCACATCACGCCGGTGAGAGAGTGGTTGCAGCCGGTCTGCCAAGTCAGTATCAACCACGTTACAGATTCTCCTTTGTATTTTGTCAAGAAGCCCAAGGAGAGTAGAAGGGGCACCCGACCAGATACGGCAGCAGTATTCAATACATGGGTGGATAGTAGATTTGTATATGTGCAGGATAGATTCAGGCGGGAAAAACTTCCGGGCCCTGCACAGAGAGCCGACTTTCTTAGCGGCAGATTTGGCAATGAATTCGATGTAGTCATTCCATTTGAGGTCTGCCGAAAGTGTAAGGCCAAGGAGGCATAGTGTTTTACTCTCTGGGAGGCAAGCCTGTTCCATGCTAATGGGAGGTAGATGCAATTGTCTATATGGTTAGTTGATAACAGCCTTCGTTTTAGAAGCATTGAAATTTACTAGCCATTTCCTACCCCAGGCCACTACGGATTGGAGGTCCTTTTCAAGCTTGGCAGCGAGGTTCACTTTGTTGTCTACACCGGGCTTTTTAATCGAGGCGAGAGTAAATTGTGGTGTCATCGGTGTACATGCCTACTTGGGATCTAATGGCATCGGGGAGATCATTAATGTACATCAGAAAGAGCGTGGGACCTAGGATAGAACCTTGAGAGACGCCCGTGTTCATATGGTAGTTTTGGGAGGCATGCCTATTTAATACTACCTTCAATGTGTGGTTAGAGAGGAATGACTGCATGAGGTCAAACAGATGTCCAGTTATACCGTAGCTACGCAGTTTGCATAAGAGGCCAGCATGCCAGACCCTGTCGAACACTTTGGAGATATCCAAGGCAACAGTTCCGGCTTCGCCATTCTTGTCAAGAGCCCGGTATATGTACTCGGTAATGGTCGTTAGCATATCAGCAGTAGACCTGGTGAAGCAAAACCTGTACTGTTTGCCAGAGAGAAGCCTGTGGGCTGTGAAATGCTGAATCACCTTGGCGTTGATAATGGCTTTGAAAACTTTGCCAAAGATCGGAAGAAGTTTAATAGGACGATAATTGGCGGGGTCTGAGTGTTCGCCAGAATTCTTAAATATAGGAACTACACAGGAGGACTTCCAACAGGCAGGAAAACAGGAAGCAGATAGGCAGAGGTTATAGAGTTTAGAGAGGACAGAGGAGAGTTCTGGAGCACATTTCTTCAGTACTATGATTGAGATTCCGTCCCCGCCGCTCGCTTTGTGTGGGTCAAGTTGTGCAATTATCTTGCAGACCAGCAAGGTTGTAATGTGGACGTTATTTAGTTGAGCCTTAGTTCTGGGTGGGAAGTTGGGTGTAGGTATTCTTAACAAGTCCAGTGTCGAATTGGTGGAGAATCTACGGGCAAAGCATTCAGCCTTGTCTGCTGGGGAGGTGAAAACTTCAAATTCATTGATTAGTGGGGGTATTGAAGTCTTGCTCTTGTTGAGCACGCTTTTGCAGAGTCACCAGTAATCTTTGGAGCCAAACATGTGGCTTCCCTCTCTTCTACAAATATTTTCATGGCTTCTGTTCTGACAAACTTAACTTACTGGTGCCCCTGCCACAAGAATTTATTCATGCAACCAGACTGGTAACAAAGTCCCAGCCATTTACAGCTAGATCAACCAAATGCAGCTGACAATTCTCCTCCAGCAGCTTCTTTTCTTGCATTTCCTGCATGTGGAACTCCCTTTCATATACTTGCTTTCCTGATGGCTACAACCTCCAGGAATTTAAATGCAATGTCAGTTCCCAACTCTTATTCACTTGACTCCATTTCTTTTTACATCACCCTGTATATCTTGTTCTATCTTGTTCTTTTCCTTTCTCTCTGCCTTAGCAACTGTCTTCACAACTAGGCTTTCATCCTTCTCTTGCCCTTTCTCTGACACCCCCTGCAACTTGTCTGTCTTTCTCCTCTTGTCTAAACTTTTGGTCTTATGTAGTCTCCTGCGCATCAGTGAAATGATTAAAAGAAAGTATTATTTATTATATTAGGTTTATATTTTATTATGTTATGTTTATTATGCTTATTATTTATATATCGTTTATTATTATACAATTAACACAAATTGGATGAACAAATTCCAAGAAATCTAATGCATAAATATATGTCAATTATCGATAAATTAAGTTCTCATCACTTAGTAAAAAGGAAAATGAAAACGACTTTGGCTCTCATGATTACTCCCGGCTGTCTAATAGGGCATTAAATTAGTGAGACCCCACCACCTCTTCAATCAATTTGAGGTGTTATCATCCTCTGATGATAAAGCTGAATGTTTTGCCCATAAACTCTCTTTAAATTCTACTCTTGACTCATCCGGAGTATCTCTGCCTAACTTCCCATTTAGAACTAAATCTCTGTTGAGTGATATACATATAACCCCTTCCATGCTATAATCTCTAACCTAGATATCCGCAAAGCATGTGGACCTGATGGCATCTCTGTAATAATCATTAAGAAGTGTGCTCCAGAATTGGCTCCTATTCTCTCTAAACTGTAAAATGAATGTTGATGAAAGTGTCTGAGTCCGTGTGGGTAACAAATTACTTTCCACCCTCTTTCCCACTGGTGATATGTAGCAAGTATCTCACTGCTCTATCCCTATTTTCACAGAATGTGCTCAGATGAACAAGATTCTCTGGTCCAGTCAATTTAAACCTTCACAGCAAAGACATGCCATGCCACTTAAATTTTAGCAAATCACCCACATTCTTTTTGTATTCAAGTTCCACTTGAACAATTTCTTCCAGTGAACAACTGCTCTGTGAAACTGACTCCCACTTGGATGCTTCCCTGATCACTACCATCATAATCTATAAATGAGGCAAGACATTTCAATATCACTACAGTTTCTTTACTAAAATACAAAATTTTTAAGACATTAAATAATATAGCCCCATCTCTGCTTATTGCATGTTGAGAAAAATTCCAATCTGGTTGTATTCGGCACTTAAGGATATTCTTTGCTAAATAAAGCATTAACATTTTCAGTTTTTTTTTATCAAAAATAAATTCTTTAAATGCTATCTGTACAAAATGCCTCCTAATGTGACTTTACCTTGAGTGGCCCCTAGGCCTTGTAAAGTGTGAGCCTTACTGTAAAAATACTATGGCTGATAATAATGTAGTATTACAAATATTTCAGTTATTTCTCTTCATCAAATCATCTGTAATTCATTTTTTTTTTCAGCCCTAATTTTCAGAGCCAATAACTCTCAAGGATTGCTTGGATTCTTATTGATTCTCTTCTTGTCAGGACTTCATTATTTGTGACATTCTCATTTTAACATGAGATTGATTGCAGTTTTGCCTGATGAAATCTCTCAAGACATCTGATGCGGATTTATTGTCCAAGATTCGCACACCATATTTGAAAGCACAACAGATTCCCACGTCATCGTTCTGCATCTTCAGAAATCACTCATCAAACCTTTCACTGTTACATCCTCCCCTTTTCTGGACACTTTAAGATCGTAGCAACATCGTGTTGAATATAGTGAGCTGTACTGGTTGACAATTTAATGATTTTTCTAAGGCTTCTATTTCGTGTGTTGCAGGTGGTGTCATTTGAATTATGTAATGATTAGTTGGAATATTTAGAAAAAGAACAAAGATGAGCAGGATAATTTATTTTTGATAAAACCAAAAAGAAAACTAAAGATGTTAACATTTTATTAGCAAAGAAAACCCTTAAGTGCTGAATACAACCAGATTAGAATTTTTCTTAACAAGCACACACACATACTTTTTTTGCTTCTTGTTCTTCAAGCAAAGATGGGGTTGTTAATAAAAGGAGGAATTGTAAAAATTATTTAATGCTTCAAAAATTTAGAATTTAAGTAACAAAATTTTGGTGATACTGAAATATCTTGTCTTATTTATATCTAATCTAAACTTATTTATAAATGGAACTTTTTGTGTGTGTGTGTGTGTGTGTGTGTGTGCGTGTATGTCCGTTACCTATAGACTCCGAAACAGCTGAACCGATTTTCTTGAAAATTTACACAGTTGTACAGTAAGCATCTGCGAGTGTTCTTAGCTAGGTTTTGTGTTGAGGTACCCCTGATAAATATAGAAAATCGATAATCAAAAATATCAGGTTATAGAAGGAGTGGTCCGATTTTAATCAAATTTGATACACTCATAGACAAAGACATAAGAAACAATATTCAGAAGTTTCAAGGTTGCAGTTCTTACAATAGTGCAGAAAATCAATAATATATATATAAAAGGCAAAATGTTTGTGTGTCTGTTTATCTGCCTGTATGTCTGTATTTTTTTTCAGCCCTTTTATTTTAGTTTTTGGCTCCAAGTAGGTATAATTGTAGTTCTTAGTCTCAGCCATGATACCATTTACTCAGAGGACTTATTTAGCCTTCAAAATTCAGTTTATGAGAAAAAAAAATTATTTGATATCGATATGAGGAAATCAAAATTTGACTTACATCCATTCTTTTTTCTTTCAGTCCACGGTTCTACTTTAACTGGAAACAACTATTGCTTTTTAGTCTTTCGTGCCAACGTCCAAAGAGTCTGAGTTCCAGGACCATGGATTAGTTTTAAAGCTTTCATTACACCCGAGCAATGCCGGGCTATACTGCTAGTATATATATATATGAAATGATTTGTTTGCACATTATTTTTTATTAATACTCATATTTAAGTAGGTATTCTGTTTTTAATCAAACAGTATTATATATATATATATATCTATATTGCCTAATTATTTACGATAAATTTTCATTACGAAAATGTGTGTCATTTGGCAGGATGACACACACATAAAAACAAAATATCTACTTACATAAGAGTATTGATCAAAAAATAATGTTCAAACAAATCATTTGAAATTGTTGGTTGTTTATAACCAAGTTTCATTAATCTTTGTTAATTTTCGTAATATATATATATATATATATATATATATATATATATATATATATATATTTATATATATATTTTTTTTTTGTAAATTTAAAACAAAAATGGCATGTAGGTAAAATTACAAATGAGATTCTATTAATATTAATCTTATTAATATTAAAAATGATCCTGGTAGAGGTTTTGACGTAAATAGTATTATCTATTTGCAGAGCCAAATATGTATGTTCTCAAATCACGTGTTCTACGATAAGTTCCCTGAAGATTCCTTACAAAAATGATCATACAAAACATGTGATTTTCAAAGTTTTATTTGAATATATATATTATTACTGTTATATTAATAACATATGGGATTACAACTCGAAAGCTTTTAGGTTTCGGTGCCAAGCTTACCATCATCAGGCAATAAAATATTGTTCAGTTTTGAGGTCATATATATAATGTCATGGAAATTTAAAATCAAAAGCATAGATGCTACCATATTAAGAAAAAATAGTTTAAATTTGAAACCCCCCTCTCTTCACCACATTTTAAGAAAATTTACTTTATAAACTAAATGAATGAATACAGAGTCTGTCTGTTAAAGATAAAATCAGTCAACTAAGAGGCCATTATTCTGACACTTTTCATCAGAAATATTATGATTACCCAGGATTAAAAGAAATAAAGTAAGAGAGAGAGAGTAAAGAAAAAAAATTAGTGAGAGAGAGAGTAAAAGAAAAAGTGAAAGAGAAAGAATAAAGGAAAAGAAATGAAAGAAAGAGAGAGTAAAGGACAGGAAGTAAAAGAGAGAAAGAGAGTAAAGAAAATTAAAGAGAGAGTAAATGAAAAATGAAAGAGCAAGAGAGTAAAGAAAAGGAATGGAAAGAAAGAGAGTAAATGAAAGAAAGTGAAAGAGAAAGCAAAGGAAAGGGAGTGAAAGAAAAAGAAAATAAAAAAAATTAAGATAAATAAGAGACCATTTTTCTAACACATTCAATTAGAAATATTATGATTACCCAGGATTAAAGGAAATAAAGAAAGAGAGAGAGAGAGAGTAATAGAAATGAAGTTAAAGAAAAAGTGAAAGAAAATGAAAACGAGTAAAAGACAGGAAGTGAAAGAAAGAGAGAGTAAAGGAAAGGAAGTGAAAGAGAGAGACAACAAAGTAAAAGAAATCAAAGAGAGTAAATGAAAAAGTGGAAGAGAAAGAGAGTAAAGAAAAAGAATAAAAAAAGAGAGTAAAGGAAAGGAAATGAAATAGAGAGAGAGAGAGAGAGAGTAAAGGAAAGAAAGTGACAGAAAGTAAAGAGAAGGAAATGATGGAGAAAGTTAACAAAAGGAAGTGAAACAGTAAAAGAAAGAAAGTTAAACAGAGAGAGAGAGGGAGAATAAAAAAGTGAGAGAGAAAGTAATGGAAAAAAGTGAAAGAGAGAGGAAAGGAAAAGAAGTGAGAGAAAGAGAAAATAACAGAAAAGAAGTGAAAGAGAGAGCAAAGGAAAGGAAGCAAAAGAGAGAGCAAAGGAAAGAAAGTGAAAGAGAGAGCAAAGGAAAGAAAGTGAAAGAGAGAGCAAAGGAAAGGAATTAAAAAAAAGAGAGAGCAAAGAAAAGGAAGTGACAGAGAGAGTGCAAAGGAAAAAAAGCAAAAGAAAGAGCAAAGGAAAAAAAAAGCAAAAGAGAGAGCAAAGGAAAGCAAGTGAAAAAGAGAGCAAAGGAAAGCAAGTTAAAGAGAAACGAAAGAGAGAGTAAGGAAAAGAAAGAGCAAAGGAAAAGAAGGTAAAGAGAGAGCAAAGGAAAGGAAGTGAAAGAGAGAGCAAAGGAAAGGAAGGGAAAGAGAGAGCAAAGGAAAGGAAGGGAAAGAGAGAGCAAAGGAAAGGAAGGGAAAGAGAGAGCAAAGGAAAGAAAGGGAAAGAAAAAGGAAATAAAATGAAACAGAAAGGAAAGGAAGTGAAAAAGAGAGAGCAAAGGAAAGGAAGGAAAAGAGAGTGCATAGGAAAGAAAAAGAAAGAGAGAGCAAAGGAAAGGAAGAGAAAGAGAGTGCATAGGAAAGGAAAAGAAAGAGAGAGTAAAGAAAAGGAAGAGAAAGAGGGAGCAAAGGAAAGGAAAGGAAAGAAAGAGAGAGAGAGAGAGCAAAGCAAAGGAAAGAGAGAGAGTAAAGGAAAGGAAGTGGAAAAGAGAGCAAAAAAGGAAGGGAAAAGAAAGCAAAGGAAAGGAAGAGAAAAAGAGACCGAATGAAAAAATGTGAAACAGAGTGCAAAGAAAAAAAGTGAAACAGAGAGCAAAGGAAAGGTAGTGAAAAGGAGAGCAAAAAAAGGAAGCAAAAATAAAACAGTGGAAAGGAAGTGGAAAAGAGAGCAAAGGAAAGGAAGTGAAAAAGAGAGCAACAGAAAGGAAGTTCAAAAGAGAAAAAAAGGAAAGGAAGTGAAATAGAGAGCAAAGGAAAAGAAGTGAAAAAGAGAACAAAGGAAAGGAAGCGAAAAAGAGAGCAAAGGAAAGGAAGCGAAAAAGAGAGCAAAGGAAAGGAAGCGAAAAAGAGACCGAATGAAAAAATGTGAAACAGAGTGCAAAGAAAAAAAGTGAAACAGAGAGCAAAGGAAAGGTAGTGAAAAGGAGAGCAAAAAAAGGAAGCAAAAATAAAACAGTGGAAAGGAAGTGGAAAAGAGAGCAAAGGAAAGGAAGTGAAAAAGAGAGCAACAGAAAGGAAGTTCAAAAGAGAAAAAAAGGAAAGGAAGTGAAATAGAGAGCAAAGGAAAAGAAGGAAAAAGAGAACAAAGGAAAGGGAAATAAAAGAGAGCAAAGAAAGAAGCAAGAAAAGAGAGCAAAGGAAAGGAAGGAAAGAGAGCAAAGGAAAGGAAGGAAAGAGACAAAGGAAAGGAAGCTAAAAAAGAGAGCAAAGGAAGGAAGCGAAAAGAAAAAAAAGGAAAAGAAGGTAAAAGAGACAAAGGAAAGGGAAGGAAAGAAAGAACAAAGGAAAGGAAGCAAGAAAAGAGAAAGAAAGGAAAGGAAGGAAAGAGAGAGTAAAGAAGAGGAAGGGAAATAGAGAGCAAGAAAGCATGAAAGCAAGCAAGAAATTGAAAGATAGGAAGGAAAGAGCGAGAGAGAAATGAATGAGAGAGACAGAAGAAAGAAAGAAAGGAAAGAAATCGAGAGAGTAAAGGAAAGAAAGGTGAAAGAGAGAGTAAAGGAAAGAAAGTGAAAGAGAGAGTAAAGGAAAGAAAGTGAAAGAGAGTAAAGGAAAGAAAGAGTGAAAGAGAGAGTAAAGGAAAGGAGAGAGTGAAAAAGAGAGAAACAAAGGAAAGAAAGTGAAGGAAAGCAAGAAAGGAAGTGAAAGAGAGAGCAAAGGAAAGGAAGTGAAAGAGAGAGCAAGAGAAGGAAGTGAAAGAAGGCAAAGGAAAGGGCGAAAGAGAGCAAGAGAAAGTATGTGAAAGAGAGAGCAAGGAAAGTGTGTGAAAGAGAGAGAGCAAATGGAAATAACATGAAAGAAAGTGGACAAAAAGGGAGTATCCTAATAGACCGTGATTCTCACACTTTCCAACCGAAACATTATGATTACACAGGATTAACGGAAATGGAGAGAGAGAGAAAGAGAATAAAGGAAAAAAAGTGAAAGTGAGGGTACAGGAAGTGAGAGAGTGAGCGAGAGTATAGGAAATAAAATGAATGAAAGTGAGAGTAAAGGAAGTGAAAGTGTGACGTAGATTTAATGGGAGAGAGTGAATAAGAGAAGAAAAGGAGAAAGAATAAATAGGGAAGAAAGGGGGAGAGAAGAAAGAGAAGAAAGGAAGGGAGTGCTGAAAATAAAGGGGGGAAGTGAGAAGAAGAATGTGCTGAGGAGAAAGCGAAAAAAGGTGAGATAGGTCAGGGAAAAAGAGAGACAAGAAGGAGCAAGAGAAAGAAGGTTAGGTTGAGAGAAGTGACATTAGAGCATTAATATCATGCATAAGAAATGACAACCTGAGAGAGAGAGAGAGAGAGAGAGAGAAAAAGTGAGAGTGAGAAAGGGAGTAGAGTTATTTGGAAGAAATAAAGAAAAGTAATAATGGGAGAGAGAGAGAAAGAGTGAGAGTGAGAGAGAAAAAGTGAGAGTGAGAAAGAGAGCAGAGTTATTTGGAAGAAATAAAGAAAAGTAATAATGGGAGAGAGAGAGAGTGAGAAAGAAAGAGTGAGACTGAGAAAGAGAGTAGAGTTATTTGGAAGAAATAAAGAAAAGTAATAATGGGAGAGAGAGAGAGTGAGAAAGAAAGAGTGAGACTGAGAAAGAGAGTAGAGTTATTTGGAAGAAATAAAGAAAAGTAATAATGGGAGAGAGAGAGTGAGAAAGAAAAAAGTTAGTGGTAGTGAAAGAAAGGGGAAAGTCAGGATTTAAAAGAAAGTGAATTAATATCTTTCACTTCATGCATGAAAAAACCACCATTGTATGCAAAAATAGACAAAGATGTTTTTTTGTGAAGTTGTGTACAAGCGTGAATTGGATTGTAAAATTCTTGGCTGGCAGTGTGAAAAGTTTAATCAAAAATGCACACTAAATTTTGAAAGACATCTTTCAAAACGGTTTTTTTCTATTTCTTTTTTAATTGAATTTCACAGATTTCAAAATATTTGTATAGATGTAGTCATCTTATACACAACAGAAATATTTTACAATTGGATTTTGTCTACTTTGATAGACTTTTTCTGCAAAGCTTCGGATGTGCAATCATTTTGTGTCCACAAACCATCTCTCGGATATGTGTTGAAAAACTTGCATCAATATATTTCTTCATATATTTGTTCTTTGCACAAACAAAAATCATTTCACTAAATTTTGAATAATAATCTACGGCAAAAACTGAATGCATGACATTCATCAGTATTGAAAACCTATAGATAGGCATGCGAGTCAAAGTGTTGTCACATTGGTCAGGTGATACACTACTTCTCCCTCTAGAGTGCATGCATGAAGAGAATATTATAAGATATTAACGGTTGTCCAGCAATAAATCATCTCTTGCCATGCCAGAGGTCGATACTGTTCAACACTGGCATCGTCACATGATTGAATACATCGGTACATCCAGAAACACACTATATATATATATCAAAATGGTAAAAAGGGGTCAATTCAATATAAAGCAATTAAGTAGACATACACTTTAGCATGCTAAAAAGAGGTCAACTCAATGTAAAGCAATTACATCACAAACAACCTCCTTCCAAAAATTTGTCCCTGGTAGGAAAAGTCAGTTGTTTTTATAGCAGTTTATTGAATCCTTTATGGGTTTTTTTGATTCATGGCACACGTTAATGGATTAGCATATATTTCTATGCAATGCATTCAACTAATGATTTAACAGAGTATTATAATAATGAAAATAATTTGGATGTTTTTATTAATCCATTGGTAATATTTTATTTCACGGATCTCTTATAGACCACTCATCAGACCAAGCTCATACAACAATGAATGGGTTCAAATTATCCAGACAATAAAAATCAAGGAAAAAGGAAGAAAAAAGAGGAGTGACGAGGTTAAATTTACAGTGTTAGATATTTGTGTCTGTATTTTATCTAAATGACAAGATGGTCTTGGCCTAGATTTACAATGACAGTTGCTATGGGAGTCAGTATATTTTGACTTGAATTTTTTGTTGACTATTTTAAGATGCATTACATGAAAATTAGGGATTGAATTTTCACTAGAAAAGTTGAATTGTCAGTTTTTACTATTAATTCTAATCATATTATTATTATTATTATCATATAACGAAAATACTATTTCATAAAACATAATTTTAACCCATTCATTGCCGTATGAATTTGGTCTGATGAGCAGTCTGTAAGAGATTCGCAAAATAAAATATTACTAATGGATTTATAAAAACATCCCAATTATTTTCATCATTATATATATATATATATATATATATATATATATATATATATAAGGTATGCTATATTTACAGGAGAAAATGCTTTTTATTAATGACAGAGCAAATATAAACAGCATAGGCATTTCATGTGACAGTCTCTTTCATAAACTGCTTTATATATATATATATATATATATATATATATATTGTTAAATAAAGAGTATTTGTGAATATTATTGTGTTATTGACTAGATTTTAGTTGATAACACAATAATATTCGCACATACACTCAGTAAAAAGAACCTTCAGATATTGGAGGCCATCTAAATTAAATCAAAGCAGCCCACACTCAATAAAATGACATTTCAATCTATTTACAACATATTACATTGCATTTAAACATGGTTCTGTTAGAATTTTGATCTCTTGAGTGGTGTGATGTCATAGAACTGCATTATAAATTTAAGATCAGCATCTGCTATTCGGTGACTATTATCATTGCCAAGCAATGTTTTATGTCAACACAAGATAATATCATCTTTGATGGTGGATGTCTTTACGTTAATGTCCCTGTAACCACTCGGAAGATGGCTCATGTTAGCTAAAAGCTTAGAACCAGCATAATAAAAAAAATTCAAAATGTTGGACAATTTTTGTCTTTATTTTCACCTGAAATTAAAGCCAAAATAGGATGTTTAGAACGACTCATGATTAAACATAATAGATATTCTTTGTCTGTTATATTCAACAGTATATGTTTAGAAAATTATCTGCTGCCTATATATATATATATATATATATATATATATATATATACTAGCAGTATAGCTTGGCGTTGCTCAGTTGTAATGATCCTGGAGCTCAGACTCGGCCTAAAGAATATTTGTGCGAAGTTTGGTGAGAATCAGATAAAAATTGTGGATTTGTATAAAGGACATACAGACAGATAAACAGACACACACAAACATCTTGCCTTTTATATATATATATTATTGATTTTCTGCACTATTTTAAGAACTGCAACCTGCAATGGTTTTTTCGGAGGTTTATTTTAGTATAAATTTACGGCCAGCATACTTACAGAGTCTATGTAGTTATTATTATTATTATATATATATATATATATATATATATATATGTGTGTGTGTGTGTGTGCACTAGCAGTATAGCCCAACGTGACTCGGGTGTAATGAAAAATTTAAAACCTATCCATGGTCCTCATGCTCAGACTCTTTGGACGTTGGCACGAAAGGGTAAAAAGCAATAGTTGTTTCCAGTTAAAGCGAAACCGTAGACTGAAAGAACAATGAATGGATGTAAGTCAAATTTTGATTTCCTGGTATCGATATCAAATAAGTTTTTTTTTCATTGTAAACTGAATTTTGAAGGCTAAATAAGTCCTCTGAGTAAATGATATCATGGCTGAGACTAAGAACTACAATTATACCTATTTAGAGCCAAACCCGAAGCAAAAACTAAAATAAAAGGGCTGCAAGAAAAATAGAGACATACAAGCAGATTAACAGGCACACACACAAACATCTTGCCTTTTATATATATATATATATTATTGATTTTCTGCACTATTGTAAGAACTGCAACCTTGAAACTTCTGAATATTGTTTCTTATGTCTTTGTCTATGAGTGTATCAAATTTGATTAAAATCGGACCACTCCTTCTATAACCCAATTTTTTCGATTATTGATATTTATTGGGGGTACCTCGACACAAAACCTAGCTAAGAACACTCACAGACGCTTATAGTACAACTGTGTAAATTTTCAAGAAAATCAGTTCAGCCGTTTTGAAGTCTATAGGTAACGGACACACACAGACAAAGTTCCATTTATAAATAAGTTTAGATTTAGATATATATTTTTTTCATTTGTAAACCAGTTATTACATGTAATATTAAGCATAATAATTTGTTTACAAATGAAAAATATTTAAAAGTTTTACAATATAATTGTATTGAACACTTTTTAATAGAAATGTGAACTGGTCGAATTTTATTATGACCAAAAACTAAGTAATTAACCAATTAATATATATAAAGCAATTTCTAAACAATTAATGAAATTATTTTTGATCCAACTTCTTTATTCAAACGTTGTACTTGTGGATACTTCTGTATTCTTTTCTTGAAAACCCATATCTGCTCACTTTCATATTCAAAACATAAGCAAAACAATTTCCAAAGAACTAATTGATTTGATTTTTGATCTGACATTTCATTACTTCAAATATTATTACTGTAGATACTTCGTATTTAAAATAGATGCCTCGTTTTTATTTATTAAACATTTGGGAACATTTGGGTATGCATTTTTTTTTACTAAGATTTTTCAAAGTGATAAATGAAATATTATAAATGAAAAACACTGTATAATCAAAGTTCACAAAGTCCTAATTTCTGTGTTATCACAAGTAGTCTCCTCCCCAAAATTTGTCCCTGGTAGGAAAAGTCAGTTGTTTTTATAGCAGTTTATTGAACCCTTTATGGGGTTTTCTATTCATGGAACACGTTAATGGATTAGCATATATTTCTATGCAATGCCTTCCACACATGACGCTTAAGCCATGATTGGTTAGCAGAAACTAATTTACATGAGATTGCTGACCTTATTCAGGAGTGAAACATTTCTTTTCTGCAAAAGCAGCAGTGTTTTGGCCTTTGACAGTCGGGTGGGATGAGTATGCCACCATTTCTCTTTTTACAAACTGTTTAATAAATGTAAAATAGAGCATTGATTTCATATACAAAGAATCCATTATAATAATGTTTCTTTGTAAACACACACAAAAAGGAAATTATATATATATACACACACTAAAAGAAGAAACATGTCAACTAAGGTGGTTATAAACTATAATTTTTTTTTGATGGGTAAGTTTTTTGGGGTGATATCACATAACTTCCTGTTTTTTTAATGTTTTGATATAATTAAAATTATTAAAATTTGCAGTCTGATGAGATGGGTACCAAAATCTTATCAATCAAAATAAATCATAGTTTATAGCCACCTTAGATGATGTGTTGAGTTTTTCCTTTTTGTATATAATATTGCTCTGGATTTTTATACGAATCGTGTAAAATCCTTTGTACAATAAAGAAGGAAGCTGATAATGGTTTGCCTGAAATAGGCCTATATTTCTGATTTACCATGAAATAAGGTGTCTGCCTTAATTTTTCTTATATTTGCTCTATATGTATTTATATACATATATATTTAGAGCTCTCTTAGAGAATTATCCTACCACTGTATGTACAGGATATTCCTTTGGATTCTTCTATACCCACACTGCATGATGATATATATATATATATATATATATATATATATATACATTTATATTTTAAATCCAAAAGGATGATCAGATAGGTAAATCCCAAAAACCTGATCCTTATTAATATTAATTTCATTAATATAAAATTGATCCAGGTGGAAGGCTCGATGCAAATATTATATTCTATTTACAGAGCCAAATATAAAAAATAAAACAAAAATTTCGATATTTAAATCCATTGAATAACCATTTCCATGAGGAAATCCTTGCTTCTTCAGCAACAGTGAAACAAAAATCTTATTTACTCAAATTCAAATGTGTTAAAAGATTTTATACCGATAGAAGTCCAAAAAAAAATCATCCATGCACAGGAAAATAAAAAGGGGTGGGATTAACAATTTTTGAATTTAAGGAAGTAAAATGAAGAAAGCAGACAGATACCTATGTCTCATATTAGAAGACATACCCTTCCCCCATACAACCACCCCTTCCTCTTCTTTTTTTCGTTCCCCCTACCACTTCTATCCTTCTGACATGGCTAAAATTTAACTTTTAAACTCTTGACTCTTGTATGGGAGAGGGTTATGTTTACATTTTAATTATTTATTTTTATATTAAAATTTGTTTTTAATTGAGTTCCACCTTCCCTTCTAAAATTTCAAATTAATGTGTTCTGATTAATATTTAAAATTTTGCCAATGTTCACTTTTGATAATTTGTTGGCCAAAAGAATCTTAAAGTGTTAGTTATATTATGACATCTACTCTGTTTAAATCAATTTGTTTTTTTTTGTGGGTACAAATCTCTCTCTCTCTCTCTCTCTCTCTCTATATATATATATATATATACCACTGTGCTTATACCCATGCCATTGAAATTGTCATTGTTAATCATTCAGTTAGGCTTATTTTGCATGAAGACCTGCGTTTTCACTCCTACAAATTGATCAATGGCCAACAGCTTTTGAGGCAAATAACTTCATTTTGTTAATGAGTGATGAAGCTCATTTTCATTTCAGTGTCATCAAGAGCAGTGTTGTTATTGGGCTCTTGAAAATCCGACAGAACTGTACAAATGATCACAGCACAAACCAAAAGTGATGGTTTGTCGTGCTGCTGAAAAAGCTAGCGTCATTGGTCTTTACCTTTTTTGAAGACTGTAACAGAAATGTTGTCACTGCGAACTCTGAGCATTACACTTAGATGATACCCAGCTTTATGCCTAAATTATGATGAAATGACACACGCGTTTCTATCCGGCGTGTGTCATTTCAGAAGGACGGTGCGCTGCCCACACAGCCAGAGCATCAATAGACGTTGTTTGCCTTCTCTTTGGTGACCGCCTAATTTCCACATTTGATGACATGCTTTGGCTCCCTTAATTTCTTCATGATTATTTATTGTGGGCACATGTGTTATGGGAAAACACACCTATTCCCCAGATAATGGACTCTCCCTCCTATATTAATAAGAGTTAACAGGAAGTTCTTGGGACGTTCTAAGGAATTCTTTAGACTTCTATTAGAGTTCAGTAGAACTACTAGGCAGTTGAATAAATACAAATGTGGTATTATGGTGTAAGGTTTATTCTAAGTGTGTTAGAGTTGACGAAAGTAAAAAGCTAAGTTAAAATAGGACAGAGGATAACCAGCCTTCTCCATCCCCGTTTTAGGCCTTGTGCCATATTTGTACTTATGTGTAATAAATATTGAAGTTCTTGGGAAGTTTATTGGAGTTCTTTAGAGTTCTATTGGAATTCAGTAGAACTACTAGGCAGTTGATATTAGTCAGCAGTTAGCCGAATACTAAGGAGTCAGTTTTCAGTGGAAGATTACCAAGTTCCTAACATTTTGGGTGTGTTAAGTCAATTAGCAACCAACATAGCACGATTATAACCTTCAGTGCGAAAAACTACTCAACAACAACATGTATATGAATATAAGACTCGTACATCCGATGATTTGTTGGAAGCAATTTGTATGGAAGTTTCACAAATTGATAGAGCAATGCTGGAAGGGTTGGAGCCAAAGAACGCCTCCAGAAATGCATCAATGAAAATTGACATGAGAAATGTTGTTTCCCACATGTGATTTTGTCGTTGCTAATTCAATGCGAATGCACTGGTATCAATAATATTCTTTTGAAGTCAAAATTAATGATTTAGTCAATCTTTTTAAAAGCGTGTGACTGTGTGTGTGTGTGTGTGTGTGGGCATGCGTAATGGTTCTTTTATCTTCCTGTCTCTGTTAATTAGCCTCTTGCTAATTGATGCCAAGATGCCAGTCTTCAGGAACATTCCCAGCAAACATGCATGAAAAGGGAGTTTCCAACCCAAAACATTTTCATTATGATTTCTTGTATTCTCTATAACATATCTAAACTTATTTATAAATGGAACTTTGTCTCTGTGTGTGTCTGTGTATGTGTCCATTACTTATAGACTCCGAAACGGCTGAACCGATTTTCTTGAAAATTTACACAGTTGTACTATAAGCATCTGCAAGTGTTCTTAACTAGGTTTTGTGTCAAGGTAACCCCGATAAATATCGAAAATCAATAATTGAAAAAATCGGGTTATAAAAGGAGTGGTCCGATTTTAATCAAATTTGATACACTCACAGACAAAGACATAAGAAACGATATTCAGAAGTTTCATGGTTGCAGTTCTTACAATAGTGCAGAAAATCAATAATATACATATAAAAGGCAAGATGTTTGTGTGTGTTTCTGTTTATCTGCCTGTATGTATGTATTTTTTTCAGCCCTTTTATTTTTGTTTTTGCTTCAGGTTTGGCTCTAAGTAGGTATAATTGTAGTTCTTAGTCTCAGCCATGATACCATTTACTCAGAGGACTTATTTAGCCTTCAAAATTCAGTTTACAACAAAAAAACTTACTTGATATTGATACCAGGAAATTAAAATTTGACTTACATCCATTCATTTTTCTTTCAGTCTCGGGTTTTGCTTTAACTGGAAACAACTATTGCTTTTTAGTCTTTTGTGCCAATGTCCAAAAAGTCTGAGCTCCAGGACCATGGATTAGTTTTAAAGCTTTCATTACACCCGAGCAACGCCAGGCTATACTGCTAGTTCAAGATAATTCAGAGGTTCAAATGTCTGAAAATTTTCTGAATGTATTTAGAAAGGACCAGTGATAGACATTTGTCTGACTGAGAAGCTGGAAAAGCATTTCTGCAGTGAAATATTCAGCTACAAATAGACATACAATAATAATTGTGTGAGTTCAATCCCTAAATCAGGCAGTGTGTATTTTGACTCAATGGAAACAGGGGAGCAATACCTAAGCAGCACTAAAAAATAAAATGGTGTCCATAGACATGATTATCAGAACTAGAACAATATACCCCCACAGATTAATTAAAAGATCCAGTTCGGAATTCCCTGTAGCTAACTCAGATTGATATATACACCTAATGAAGGCCAGAGTACAAAACGGTTGAAACATCGTGATAACAGTATCAAAGATAAGGATATTAGTCCTAATATAAATAATATTATATATATATATACAAGGCCGTAGCTGATGCTAAAAAAACACCGGGCATAGCGAAAATTGCCCGAATTTATTAGTTGACAATGTGATGACGTCATCAGTGTCATCTGTTTCCAGAAACTATGATTTTTGCGGATTTTTTCAGCTATTCCAATAGAAATTAGGCACAGAACGTGAGCGAAAGCAGGAAATCAGGTTTGGACTTTCTGCGTATAACCAATCTTTTCTCCAAAAATTAATAAATAAACAAAGAGATTCTTACTGTGTTCATTCGGATGTTTTCTTCATTTTTCTTTCTTTCTTTCTTTCTTTCTTTGTAAATTGTTTAGTTTGATTTCTGACAAAGACATTTTTCCTTGCCCGGATTTTCACTATGATTGCACGGATACGTGCCCGGTAGTCAGATCATGTATATATATATATATATATATATATATATATATATATGTGTGTGTGTAGTAAAGTTCACTATATACAAGTTCTAAGAGCCACTCCAGGTAGAGGGTTACAGAAGGATGTTGATGAATGAGCAGTAAGAAGAAGAAGTAGTGTAGTGAATGTGAATATGTAAGATAGATAAAGGCTAATGCTAGACTTGGAGAGATTAAGATTGTAGTGGTTCAGAAAGTATCCTCTCAGGAGTCAGTTTAAGCAATTTTTGTTTGGAGGAAGAACTTGTCCTACTTCTTATTAATAGAACACAAATTGGATGGGGATGTTATGACCCAGTGTACATGGTATGGTGGCTCTTTGCAATAATGTTTAGAACTAAGGGAATAGAGACCTTCTACCAAACTTCAAAATAATTTGGAAGGAGCAGAGGCAGAGAGCACAGTGAGTTTATTATTATACATGAACATATTTGCTATTTTAAGTTAGTGCTTATTTCATTTACAATCTAAGATGGCAGTGACTTTTTGAGGCGTAGAAGTCAGAGAAATACACAATACGTGTCCCTACAGATAACAGTAACAGAAAATTCATCATCTCTGCTAGGATTTTCAACAAGGTTAAATAAGGCCTCATTGTTTTTGTCTAATGGGATATAAATAACCTGTGAAAATTGACAGAATGTGAGCAGTTTTCATGTGATTTGTAACTCTCTTTACATATGAAACCAAAAAAAAAAACACACGTTCTTACTGATAAGGGCTATTTTCTATGTGGGTTTCATACCCTTTTCTCTTTTATGGTTTCAGAATATTTCCAGTAGAATATTTAAATAAAAAGAGGAGGAAGACGAAGCACCATGAGTGTATTGCATGATGGGTTAGACAAATTTGTTAAATTCATTATCAGCAGGTTTGGAGTTTTTTTTTGCTTTAGTTTAAAAATCTTTCAGTTTTCAATACAGTCATCAAATTATACAACTAAATAGCTCAGGTCGTTCATATCTCCACACAAATAAAGAAAAAGAAAAGATAGGAAATGTATCTGCCGTTAGGATGTGCGTGGTGGTCCAGTGGATATCGGCTTGGAACAAGAAATCGGAGAGCCGAGTTAGAATTCCAGTTGAATTCATTGCATTCACTTACGCGCAAATATCCTTGGGAAAGGTATTAATCCGTCTATTCCTTCCAGTTATGGGTTAAATAACAGGACAGATTGGGTTCTATAGCCTTGGTCGGCAATCAGTTTACCGCAGAAAGCAATGGCAACCTACTGCGGGATAATCTTCTCCCCAGTCAGTCATGCCTCTTAACTGACTGATCTGCCGTTAACAAGTTTCGCTTTTATTAAAGCTTCTTAATAGACTAAGAGAAAAATGAAAAAACAACGAAGAGACAGTAAATGTTTTGATTTGGGGTCAATTATTATTCGTCCTTTATGTGTCATGAGTATTAAAGACATTAAAGATAATTATTTTTTATCTTGAAATGTATGGGTATGGAATATTTTGGATGGACAGTCAGTTAAGTGCGATACATGTGATACACTTTTGGGCAATCATGTCTCGAAAGAGACATGACTGACTGGGCAGAAGATTATCCCACAGGAGGTTGCCATTGCTTTCTGCGGTAGACTGGTTGCCAGCCAAGGCTATAGAACCCAATTTGTCCTATTATTTAACCCATAACTGAAAGGAAGATACAGATTAATACCTTTCCCAAGGGTATTTGTGCGTAAGTGAATGCAAGGAATTCAATTGGAATTCGAACTCGGCACTCCAATCTCTCGTTCCGAGTAGATATCCACTGCACCACAACGTCCATTTTGGATGGTAAAGTGTATAAAAAGTATATTTCTATATTTGTATAGAAATGCTTGTCTGTTGAGGTCTGTGTTGGAAAGTAACACTAGTTAATATGTGTGTGTGTGTGTG